>CAUYRT010013745.1:0-38369 GCA_963574885.1 Lepilemur ruficaudatus
CAATTAATTTCTTTCTATTTATAGTAGAGACGGGGTCTTGCTCTTGCTCAGGCTGGTTTCGAACTCCTGACCTTGAGCTATCCACCCGCCTCGGCCTCCCAGAGTGCTAGGATTACAGGCGTGAGCCACCGCGCCCAGCCAGTAAACATATTTTCTATTCCTTATGATTTTCTTAGTATTTTATTTTCTCTAGTTTACTTTATTGTAAGAGTATAGTATATAATATATATACTATACAAAATACATGTTAACCGACTGTTTATGTTATTGATAAGGCTTCCAGTCAACAGTGGGCTATCGACTATGAGGGTTGGTTCCCCTAACCCCTGCATTGTTCAAGAGTCAACTGTATTTGTGTATCTAAACATATTTAAACACAGAAAAGGTACAGTAAAAATATAGTATTAGGTCATTAAGTATGAAACGTCCGCATTTCCTTAAGTATTAACAGTTGATATGTCTGATATTTCAATTTGACACTTGTATCATCTAAGTGTTTGGGATGGATGTGCCTAATGAATGTACAGCACGTTGATGGTTTGAGAAATTTCATTCTGGTGATTTTAATTTTGAAAGTGAGCTATGTGGATGACCTGAGACCAAGGTGGATAATGATGAACTGAAAGCTGTAGTGGAAGTAAATCCATCTCAAACTATGCATGAATTAGCAGCAAGGTTTGATGTTACTATTGCAACAATATTGGACCATTTGAAACAAATTGGCAAGTAAAGAAGCTGGACAGATGGGTACCAGGTGAATTAAATAAGCATCAGAAGAGAAGTCATCTGGAAGCTTGCCTTTCTTTGCTGTCACCACATAAAGGTGAACCATTTCCTCACTGTAGTGTTACATGTGATAAAAAAACAGATTTTTTTTGACAGTTGTAAGCATTCAGCACAATGGTTGGATAAAGTGCCAAATCACAGTCCAAAACCAAATATTCATCAAAAAGAGCTAATGGGGTCTATTTGGTGGTCCAGAACTGGCATTATCCACTACAGATTCATGAAACTTGGTCAATCATTTACAGCAGATGTCTACTGCAACGAACTGGATGAAATGATGAGGATGCCTTGTGATTAAGTAGCTGAGATTGGTCAACAGAATCAGCCTAATCCTCTTGCAAGACCATATGTTGCAAAAAACAATGCTGCTCAAACTACAGAGGCTGGACTTGGAAACTCTCTGCCAACCAACATATTCATCAGACCTTGCACCAACTGACTACCACTTCTTCCAGGCTTTGGATCACTTCTTGCAAGGAAAAATATTCTATTTCCAACAAGCTGTGGAAAACGTCTTTTGCGATTTCATTGCTACTCACTCTCCAGACTTCTTCGCTGCTGGCATAAACAAGCTACCCTTAAGATGGCCAAACTGTGTCGATAGTTTAGATGCATAATTTGATTAATTGTACTGCTTCTTGTTTGAGATATAATAAACTTTTGATTCAAAATTGGACATTTCATATTTGATGTCCTAATATAATCTTATGGGACCACCACTGTATATGCAGTCTGTTGACTGTATTTGCAAATGTATTGGTTTATTTCTGGGCTTTACATTCTATTTCATTAGCTTATTTGTCTATGTTGGCATAAATGGCTTCATTATTATTAGCTTTATAATAATTCTGAATAATTGGAAGAGCTACTCTGCCTACCTTGTTCTTCTTGCAGGGAACAGCAGTACTTTATCATGGTGTGCATTAGAGTCACCTGGAAGGCTTGTTAAAACAGGTTGCTAGGTCTCATACTCAGAGATTCCGACTTTGTAAGTTTAGTGTACAGTCTGAGAATCTGCATTTCTAACAAATGCCTAGGTGATGCTGCTGCTGCTAATCAGCTGACTGAGGTCATACTCTGAGAACCACTTGGTCTATACTCTAGACCAGGATGTCAGTGGGCCAGTTATTTCTTAAAGACGCAGGAAGTGACTATTTTAGGTTTGTGGGCCATTCTGGTCTCTGCACAAAGTAGCCATAACAACAGATAAACAGGCAGGCTGGTTATGCTCCAATAAAACTTTATAAAAACAACCAGCAGTAGTTTGCTTTCTCTTGCTATAGGCTATTCCAGTCCTTTAAACTGCCATAGAAATTGCAGAATCTCAAGTTACACCAAAAATCTATTGAAAATTTATTTGGGATTGCACTAATTCTACGGATTCTGTGTATAAATTTTGAGAACTGACAGCTTTTACAAAACTGAAAGTCAAGCCAAATCTCTTATCTTTTAAATAAGTTTGCTTAAACTCCCTCAACAATGTTTTATCATCTTCTGCATAGCGGTCTTGAACCACTTTTGTTAAGATTGATCATTCTTTCTTATTACTTCTTTCATATCTACCACCCAGCACCAAAAGCCATTAAGCTATAGCCAATCTACCCCCCATATATCTCTCCATTTCCTATATTTTGTTGGGGCAAATCCCATCGTTTTAAAAAATATTTTAGTACGCATTTCTAAAAATTAATACTTAATATCATTATTATATCTTTTTAAAAAGTTACTTAAAATCAAATACACCGTCAATGTTAAAATTCTAATTATGTCATCAATATGATAAATGATTTTATATTAAAAATTTTTTCCTTTTTCTAAATTAGGATCCAAAAAAAGGTTAACATATTGCAATTGATTGGTATGTCTGGGTTGTTTTATTGTGTATATATTTTTAAAGTTTTTCATTTTCTGTTTGATTCTGGTACAAAGAAACAAACTAACTGCCTCATATTTATTTTTTTATTTTTTTTTTTGAGACAGAGTCTCACTCTGTTGCCTGGGTTAGAGTGCCATGGCCTAGCTCACAGCAACCTCAAACTCCTGGGCCGAAGCGATCCTTCTGCCTCAGCCTCCCGAGTAGCTGGGACTACAGGCATGTGCCACCATGCCCGGCTAATTTTTTTCTATATATATTTAGTTGGCCAATTAATTTCTTTCTATTATTAGTAGAGACGGGGTCTTGCTCTTGCTCAGGCTGGTTTTGAACTCCTGACCTTGAGCAGTCGCCTGCCTCGGCCTCCGAGAGTGCTAGGATTACAGACATGAGCCACCGCGCCTGGCCTCTCATATTTATTTTTGTAACATTTCAACCTGTTCAATTCTTAATTCTAACAATTATCTAAAATGCTTTGGTATTTTCTATTCATTAGCTCATTTCAACTACAAATATTGGTGGTGTTAGTTGGTCTTTTCCTTTTTTTTTTTTTTTTTAAAGACAATTTTGTTCTGTTGCCCAGGCTGGAGTGCAGAGGTGCAATCACAGCTCACTGCAACCTCCAACTCCTGGGCTCAAGTGATCTTCCTGCTTCGGCCTCCCAAATGGCTAGGAATACAGGCACATGCCACCATGCCCACCTAATTTTTAAAATTTTTGGAGAGATGGGAGTTTCACTATATGGCGCAGGCTGGTTTTCAACTCCTGACCCTCAAGTGATCTTCCCACCTTAGCCTCCTGAAGTGATTACAGGCGCGAGGAAATGCGCTTGGCCCTTTTCCTATTCTTAAACTTTCTTTTCTTGCCTTATGTCCTAGCTTAGCCTATAGAATAATACTAAATAGATGTGGTGATAGTGATCATTCTGGTTTGTTCCAGGTATCATCAGGAAAGTGCTCAAAGTTTCACCATTAAATATGATGTTTGAAGTAGGTTATCTGAATTTACTGTAGGTCTGTTTCTGTTGGTTTTCACTTATAGTCCTTCTTTCTTCATGTGCAGAGTTAACTCTGTTTACTGTTTGCTGTCCTTGAAAAATTATTTGGGGGAATTCTTTGAAAACTAGAATAAATATTCTTTCCTCCAGGGAAAGAGCATTTGTCTCTGTTTTCTAGGCCCCTACAATCCCAATTACTTTAATTTCACAGACTAGTGTAAATCTGAGCTGCAAATTTGCTTCTGGTCACTTTTATCCTAGGGATACAGTACTCCAATGTAGCAAGGGACTCCTTAAACTTAAGTAGTCTTTGATTTCTGCCCTCTTTGCCTCCTGACAGACTTAAAATTGAAGTTCAAGTTTGTCCAAATGAACAAATGCCCTCAACACAGAATTAGCAGACTTACCTTCCCTTAGATTTTGGCCTAGCAATTCCCTCTGATGTTTTGATGCTTTTAAGATACTGTTAATGTTAATATTTTAATCTCACACCTCAGCTATCCTCAAGCAAAAAAATCCTCTCATTTAATTTTACTACCACTTCTGCAAAAGCAAAGTCCTTTTCCCACTTTATGTAAGAGCTTTTATGAAAAACTATGGCTAAATTTTATATTTCTTGCATCTATTAAAAAAATATTTTCCTTTATAGTGTTGATGAAACCAATTACCTTGAAAGATTTTCTAATATTGCACTCATCCTGCATTGTTAGCATAAACTCCAGTAATCATTCTTTTAATAATTCCAACAGAGTATTCTTTTAATATTTCACTAGTTACGGTTTATTTAAAACATTTGCATCTGTTTTCAAGAGGGAACCCAGTTGATAGCTTTCTTTTGTTGTACTGACTATGAGGTTTCATTATTAAGATTGTGCTAGCTTCACAAAATATATTTAGATGTTTTCTATCTTTTTCTATGATCTGGAATAGTTTAAATTGAAATTACCATTTCTTTAAAGGTTAGATAAGAATTCAGAGTAATTTCTAAAAACAGAGGTATTTTCTAAAGACGGATTTCTAAAGCAAAAGACCTAGTCTGCTCAGGTTTTCTACTTCTTGGTCTGGTTATTTACATATGTAATCTTTTTAATTTCTCAATATGTAAACCCAGCACATAACATGAGACCCTCACCTTTTCTGAAATGCAGCCTTTTTCTTTTCTTTCTTTGGTTCCACCCCTAACCACCACCCCTCTTCCCTTCACTTTAGCACCTACCTCCCAAGGCTAACACACATTTTTCCATATTTTTCTCTGTGTTCCCATAGTCCTATGTATATACGTATTATGCTTTACAAAATGGGACTTTGTAAACACTTTTCTCCATTTTGTTTTTCTTGCTCATAATGAGGAAAAAGATAAAATTATTTTTTTTTTTGTTATTTTATGTGCATGGTGTTAGGTTATGGTCACAAATAATGTATATTAGAAAACCAAAAACATTTCTTTTTATAATTTATTATATGGTAATTTTTTAAAAGTGCTTCAGGAACATAATAAAAATGGCTTTTTTTTTTTTAGATGGAGTCTCCCTGTGTTGTCCAGGCTAGAGTGCTGTGGCGTCAGCCTAGCTCACAGCAACCTCAAACTCCTGGGCTCAAGCGATCTTCCTACCTCAGCCTCCTGAGTAACTGGGACTACAGGTGCATGCCACCACGCCCAGCTAATTTTTTCTATTTCTAGTAGAGATGGGGTCTCGCTCTTGCTCAGGCTGGTGTCTAACTCCTGACCTCCAGTGATCCTCTTGCCTCAGCCTCCCAGATTGCTAGGATTATAGGTGCGAGCCACTACACCCAGCCAATAAAAATGTCTCGACAGAAGAATGGCATCTGGGTAAGATCCTATTTTCTCTCAGTTGTCAGTATACATTATGTTGGTTTTTTTTCCTATTATCTAGTACAGAAGACAAAAAAATCAGATGCTATTCTGATTAGCTTTCCTTTGCAATTTCTCCTAACAATAAAACCTGCAAGATTTTTCTTTATCCTTAAAATCTAGTTAATTTATAAGGATGTGTTTAGATTTGTATCTTTCTTGACATCAGAAACTCCACAGATTTTCTGACAGATCATAAAATTCATCCTTAGGCTCTAAAAACAGGTAACCTCTCTCCCATAGCTAGTCCCTCAGTTCTTGGCTAGAAAAAAGAGAAACAAAGCCTTGTAACCTGTCATCTCCTTGGAGACCTATGGAAACCTGTAAGCAAAGACTCACTCAACTGTCTTGTTCATTGACTTATTCCAGAAGAAACTGGATGGGTAAGGGAAACAGGATATGTACTCAAACCACCAGCTGTCTGGTATTTCCTATTAACCTTAAATCAGTAATTTCAAACCAATTATTATGTAAAGTTATTCTGAGCTTTCATAACCTTGATCATAATATTTTAAGTTCAAATTTCTTCTATGGAAGCTGTGTAGAATTTAAACCTCAATTCTTATAAGGAATGAGAAACTTCACAAAAATAACTTCATTTTAGGTAAAATTAAAAGAAATCTGCAACAAAGAACCAAACAAACTTAGTAAACTACCACCAACTTTTAGCATCTGTATTTCCAGGACATTCTGTTATTATACCTGATCATGTATGTCAACCATTACTGCATTCTGCTGGGGTGGATGAGCAGCAGGATGTAACAGACGGGGAGATACATTCGGAGGGTGGAAGGCTCGAGGCTCCTCTATTGCTTGCTGCTGTGCGTAAGGAAGATGGTGATAGTTTTCATCTTGACTAACGGAATTATGTCGAGACAGACGATCCCTTCTTCCTCTCTGGCGTCTGACAGGAGGACTGTAGAGTAGTAAATATCAAAAAGAAAGTCATTATAATGTTTGCCATTGTGATCCATCAAGATTCTGTATTCTCTGTTATCAATCAACAGAATACATTAAAGTAAGCTCGAGTATTAAACAATTGCTAAGGTTCCCCCCATCAGCTCCAAAAACTTACAGATTTACATAGCAGGTGTATGTATATATATATTTTTAAATAATGAAAACATCGTATTCAGAGTATTCAGCTCTGAAAGTATTTAGAAATCAATAGCTAACGAGTCTTTTTAAAATATATGAAACTGCCCTTTTTATAGGTAAAAAACAGTCAAATACCAGCAATTTCATATGACTTAACCTACTATTTCCCTCCCTTTATAAATATTATAATAAGCAAACTTTAATCTGTAGGTTATAATAAGCAAACTTTAATCTGTAGATATCTTGTCAGTATTCCTCAAATACATAATGGGCACTTTGTGTTTTTATATTTGGCTAAGGCATACATAAGGCACAACTTCTATCTGCCCAAAATGGTACTATTAAAAAATGAGAATAGAAAAAAAAACATGAAATAACTAAAGAACATACAATTTATTGACAACTGCAAATACAACAGTAACTGAGTAAATACTGAGAATGGATATGATTGACAGTGTCAGCATAAATAGTCTGAGAATATAATTTTTAATTAGAACCTGCTTATTGAAGTAAACCACATTTACTCTCCATGTACCAGTCATCCACATCGTTTAATAAAAATTTTGTCATTGTGACTAAACTTTCATTTTCTACTTCTCTTTACTTCCATAATTCACCTCCACTGATTTTTGCAATGGCTCAGCACAAAAGCAATTTTAAAAAAAGGCCTTATTAAAATGTACTCCATGTTGGGCAAAGGAGGCCAAACATCTTTCTTCTAGGCAAAGTTAAAAACGCCATCCTAGCAACCTTTTTTCTTGAAGTAGGTCACTTTTTTCTCAATCTTCCCACTCTGTACCTCTAAATCTGTTTCTTCTCACTACAGATTCTTTAATCTTAAGAGAACAAGGGATATTCCTTTGCAAGATCAACTCAATAGTAGTACTGAAATCATCCTCCCAGGTTCTTGCTCCAATAATTGTTTCCTCTATATCTTTACTTTTAGAACAACTTTTTGTATTTTTGCTTCCAAATCTACAGATTGTATTTTACTGAATTCAAGAGGCTGTCCACCATAGGACTAAAATCTTTTTATTTTGAAATAATTTTGGTATAGTGTTTCTGCATACCCCTCACTCAGCTTCTATTCATGTTAATATCTGCCATAACCAGAGAACAATTATCAAAATTAAGGGATAAATTGGTACCATACTATTAAACTATAGAACATATTTTGACTTCACCCATTTTTGCACCATTGTCCCTCACTGTTTCAGAATATAATGCAGGATCCCATATTGCATATAGTTGTCATGTCTCCTTAACCACCAATTTGTAACAATTTGAGTCTTTTCTTGTCTTTCGTGACCTTGATACCTCTGAAGATATTAGTCATTCACTCTGCAGAATGCCCCTCATCCTGAGTTTATCTGATGTTTCCTCACCTTCTGCTTTTAAGGGTATGCATTACTGGGAAAGAGATGACAGAGGTGATATGCCACTTTTAGTGTATCACATGAAATCAGTATACATCACTGGTGATAGTAACATTAATCACATGGCTAATGGGGTGTATGCCAGGACTCTCCACTACAAAGTTATCATTCTTCCTTTTGTAATTACCAAATATTTGGGGAGAGATACTTTCAGATCATGCAAATATCCTGCTTCTGCTTAAAGTTTCACCAGTAATTTTATCATGCATGAATGGATCTGTAGTGATCACTACCTATGTTGTTCTAGTGGTGATTTTTTATTTCCCTCAGTTTTTCTACATTTATTAATTAGAATTCTTCTATAAGAAAGAACTGATATTTTATTTGCTTATTCAGTTATTTATAATCAATATGAACTCATGGATGTTTACTTTGTTCTTTGGGTTATAATCCATACTATTGTTTTATTTTTTTCAAATTACTCCAATGGGAACACTTTCAGTTTGGCTCTGATACTTTTTCAATATGTCCCTATCCTTTTTAAGTACTTCCTTAATATCTGGCGCCACAATGTGCTCCAGGCACATCTTGTAGTTTCCCTAACCCAGCCCTGGAATTAACTAGCTCTCCAACGAGCCCTGGTTCCTCTGACTACTGATTGGTATTTAGAAGCCAAGAGCAGGTGCTAGTTGTACTCACTGCTACTACTAAGTCACTGTTTCTAGGCTCTCTGACAGCAGAACAAAGAAATATATCTATGTATACTAACTCACTTCAATGCACATATCAACATTTTTTGGTCAAATATTTAAAGGATTATCTTATGTATTACTAAAAAGAAAAGTTGCTAAACAAACTATGCTAGACCAATTTTGTCTTTATTTGATGTTAATATGTGAAAAAATGTGCACCTTAAAACCAAAATGGAATACATACACTCAGATCACTCATCTCCCTTAAAAAACCCAACCTATCCACAAACCTAAGAACCCTTTTCAATAACTTTTTTTCTTTCAATGGTTGCCACTTGATCTCACTTTCCCACTCAAAAACAATTTCAATAGTTCAACTAATCACAAAATAAGATCTAATCCTCATGCTGACACAAGTCTCCTCATGATTTTGAGCCCTATATTTCCTGTATTGTCTCTCATTAAATCTATTATATGTGCCTTTATGGTAGGAATATTTAAGAAGCAGAATTATTAGAAAATCTCTACCAGTGATACAAACATACTTCGTCATTTTGTTTTAGGTATATAACACTTGTACGTAGCACAAAGTATGGATTTTGTGCTGGCCTCACTTTTCTGCCTTTTGTTGCACTAAGTTTTCTATTTATGTTGTTTATCTACATAAATGAGCTATACATTCTATTCTTTTCATGATTAGTCTTAAATTTTCCAACAAATACTTTCATTTTTCTAAAATCATCTAATCAGCATTCCTGGGGAGAGGAGTTAATATACCTTTACTTCTCTCTGTTCTGTCCCCATCTCACATTCAGACCCTTTCTGTATTTTCTTTTTTAAGCAACATTATTAAGACTTAGTAGTGTGTCTTTTTTGTTTTCTTTGTTAACCAATGGTCTTCAACCCTACTTCCTACATTTATTATTCTGCTTCCTGGATATAGTACAATATCTAATAACAAAGTTGTCCGTTGGTATCCGTGCTGGATTGGTTCCAGGAGACCCCTGCCATGGCCACCAAAATCTGTAGATGCTCAAGTTGCACAGTTGGTCTTGTGGGATCAAAGATACCACAAGTCAGCCCTCTGTATCCACAGGTTCCATATCCCGAGAATACTGCATTTTTGATCCACGACTCATCCAACCCACATTGATACAGAGGGAGGATCTCTTACTGGCCAACTTTCTGAGTCTAAATGTTTGCAAATGTTTTTATATTTTGACTTTATATCAAATAAGTCAACTGATAGAATTCAAAATCAAAAACGAGTTTCTCATAGCTTTGAAGATTTAGTCCACTGTCTTCTTATATCCAATGCTCTTAATAAGAAGCTTGTGGTCAGTCTGGTTCCCACTTCTTTGTGGATAGTATTTTCTGTCTTGGGATGTTTGTGAATTTTTATTTATCCTTGGTGTCTGTTCTCTGTGCTGAAATTTCACTAAGATCCTGTTCAAAACTCAGTCTTGTAGCCTTCTGGAAATATTATTAGACATATTTAGAACTGATGGCTCTGTCTCTATATTTAAATTTACCTTTCCACACTTTCCATTTTACCATTTTATATTATATTCTGGGAAATTTCCTCCACTTGATCATCCAGAAACTTACTCACTTTTTCTGCCCATTTATTATGTTTTACCAACTAAGATTTCTAGTTGATTTTTATGGATGCAATATCCTTCTTGTATCTCAATTACACTTATTCTAAAATTTTATTTTACTTATTCCACTGTTTCTTCAGGTTCTTCCATTCATTATTGGGTTTAATGCCCCTATTTATTCAAGTTGTTTTATTGCATTTAATGTCTCTCTTTCACTTTGCTGGTTTTCTTATATGCTTGGTAATTTCCTGGTTTTGTGCTTACCTTTGTATCTGAAATCCTGCTAGATTACTGTTACAAATTGCATCTGTTTGGCATAGCCTACTTCTGGGAGCAAATCTGGCAACTATGTTTATAGCTAGCCTATACTAAGTGAGAATAGAATAAGGAATAAGCCAGGCATGTAATCCTAGCACTCTGGGAGGCTGAGGCGGGTGGATCGCTCAAGGTCAGGAGTTCAAAGCCAGCCTGAGCAAGAGCAAGACCCTGTCTCTACTAAAAATAGAAAGAAATTAATTGGCAACTAAAAATACATAGAAAAAATTAGCCGGGCATGGTGGCACATGCCTGTAGTCCCAGCTCTTTGGGAGGCTGAGGCAGGAGGATCGCCTGAGCCCAGAGTTTGAGGTTGCTGTGAGCTAGGCTGACGCCACGGCACTCTAGCCCAGGCAACAGAGTGAGATTCTGTCTAAAATAAAAAAAAAAAAGAAAAAAAGAATAAGGAATAAGACACACTGCTGAACAAAATAAGCCAGTTTTCTAGGTGGTAAATGCTCTCTACTCCTCCCTCATGTTGCCATGAACAAAAAGCATGATGCTTCTCACCAACTGAAGAACACACAGTGGCTGCATGCTATCGCCCATGCCTGTAATTCCAGCATTTTGGGAGATAAAAGTATAGCTTGAGGCCAGGAGTTCAAGATCAGCCTGGGCAACATAGCAAGACTCTGTCTCTAAAAAAATTTAAAAATTAGCCAGGTGTGGCAGTGCATACCTACAGTCCCATCTACTCAAGAAGCTGAGGGAAGGAGGACCTCTTGCGCCCAAGAGTTCAAGGCTACAGAGAGGTATCACTGTATCACTGTACTATACAGCCTGGGTGACAGACTGAGATCTGTCTCTTAAAAAAAAAACAAAAAACCCACACATAGCTAGTTGCTATTAACATCTGTAAACAGATATTTCTGACACTCTTTCCTGGTCTAAGGTATTTCCTACAACCTAAAAATTCTATTCCTAGGTTTATATCCCAGTGAAACTTTTATACATGTACCCAGGGAGATGTGCAAGTCAAGGTTCCTAACAGTAATCTTTACAATAACTAGAAATTAGGCACAACTGTATAGTAAAAATAAATTAACCATTGCTACCAACATTAAAAACAGAATGTTAATAAATGAAGTCTAAGAATACATTTAAATAAAAACAGGCAAAAATCAAAATCACATTGTTTAAGAATACATTCAAAGGTATTAAAAACTGTAACAAACAAGGGAATGCTGCCAAACTCCAGGACAAGGTTACTCTCTAGGAAGGAGGAAGGGGAGTGGTAACACCAGAGGGACTTTTGGGGAATTAGTAACACTGTTTTGACCTAGGTGTTGGCTACATGTGTTTGTTATCCTTAATTGTGTATTTGTTTTTACATGTTTTTCTGAAAGTATGACACAATTCATCAAGAAACAGGAACAGACTACAGCAGGTACTTGGGCCCTAACTTTGAAACAACCTTATTTCTTCATGCTTATTATATCTAGCAGCTATAACATAATTTACCTAACATTTTACTTAAACATCCCCATATAATTGGTTAATAAGGTACTAGGTAATGTAAAAGTCCTAGTGTCTCAACAGAAGATAGCTCGGACACAGGTTTGTGTTGTCTCATTTGGAACATAGAATGATGGTTTTAAGATCCCTTCTGCATTAGTCTGCCATAACAAAGCACCACAGACTAGGTGGCTTAAACAGAAACTTATTTTGTTACAGTTCTGGAAGCTAAAGGTCTGAGATCAAGGTACCAGCATGGCTGGCTTCTGGAAAAGGGATCTCTTCCCAGCTTAGAGATGATCACCTTCTCACTGCATCCTAACATGGTGGACAGTGAGTTCTCTAATGACCTCTCTTCTTATAAGGACACTAATTTCGATGGATAAGGGCCCTACCTTTATGACCTCGTTTTAACCTTAACTAATTCCTTAGAAGTCATGCTGCCAAAAACAACCACCCTAAGGGTTATGACTTCCACATATTAATTGGGGAGGGAGGAGACAAACATTCATAACACGTTCCTAACTCAAGATTCATTACTATTCCTTAGATTATCAACATCCTGAACATACAAACAGGTATCTCATCCTAAGGATACACATTTCCCTGAAATAAGAAATATGACCTCAGGCAACAACTAAAAGAGGAAGAAACTCAGGAACAAACGCATTCCTCTGTGAAGAAAAGGCAAGGGCCAAGTTCCAAAGGGAGGCCTGACAGCTGAACTAAACTTCAGTCAATCTTTCATATCACAGGTTCCACAGTTTTATAAGAAACATAATTAAGTTTCTAATTGCCTTAGAGGATATAGAAAGAACAGGAATGAAGAGTAATTTACATCTAAGATATCCATTTTATGAACTACAGAAAGTATTTTCCAGTAATCAGGATTGCAGGCTGACACACAAAAACTCTTAAACCATGAGACAGCTGAATTCATATATAATCGCATGACTGACTTCAGGTAAATCACTATAGCCTCTTTCAATTTCCTCACCTATCAATTACAAACTAAATGAACTATTATGACCTAGGGCAGTCACCTAAATAACTTACAATTTTTTTTTTTAATGTGTTAATGTGTGTGTATGTATGTTGATGTGTTTATGAAATGCCTAGAAAAAATGCTTTTTTTTTTTAAATGGGGACACACATGAAGAAAAATGCTTTCTGATGTTAAAAAAAAATTCACAAACTTAGTAATGGAAGGAAAGTTATGAAATAAATTGTAATCAACTAACCTTCTTCTGTTGCGTGCAGGTGTGTTGCATCGTTCCCCTGAGAAGTGATGTTGGCTTGGTCGAACTGAAGGGGGCTGCCTATTTGATGTCATCTCCCATGGTCGCATTGGTGGTGAGGGAGCTGGTGATGCTGATGTATAATCAAAGACTGAATGAGAGAGGCGCTGTCTCTTGGGACTTGGACTATCTTCACTCTGCCAATGCAACAAAATGGATCAACTGAATAAGACCTTTAAAGGATTTCACGTTACTGTATATGCATAGGTGTTTAAATATATTTAACTTAAAAATGTAAGAGGCAAAAAAATGTATATATTTGCTGTCAAACCAAATTAAAAACCTTTAAAAAATGATGCGGTAGGGTAAGAAGGGAGATGCATAGTAAATAAATATTAAATGAAAAATGAACTTTGTTTTTAAAAACTCATCACAAAACACACTGTAACAATACACAGGGCATAGAACAGTGCAATAAACTTTTGTATAGCACTTGACCTTTTCTTTAAAATCCCAATCAACCTGATAACTGACCAGGAGAGCAGAGTGGAATTTATCAGTTACACTTTTAGGTGTCAATTCTCAGCTGAGAGCTCAGTTTAGAAGGGAGTATAATTTCAGTAGGCCCTCAACTTGATTCTAAATCATGCTCCTCCCCTTCCTTATTCTTGTTGTTTAGGCCACTACATTTATTTTCTCTAATGAAGGTTACATGGATAAGGTAAGAGTTATATCAAACAGATAAAGTCATAATCAGCTGATATAAACCATCAGTTCTTAACCAGAATATCACAACACTTTGGGGAGTAACTTGTCAAGTTTTCAAGGGTTCCTGCATGGGCTTAATGCCTGTAGAATTGATATGGACCATTTAATTGCATTATTAACTTTTCAGGATTCTCCACTCAACTCAATTTTCCAAATGAGTCTCAAGAAAACTGAAAATTACAAATTAGCTGAAAATTTGATAAGGCTGTGTGTACTCTAATTCTAATAGAACCTCTCCTATCTCCAACCCACTCTTGCAAGTTCTAATTACTTGGGCATTAAAGTTCTTTTGGTTGGAAAACAACTAGTACCTGCTGTTAGCACAAAAATCACCTTAAAATATTAGCAAAAAAGTATATAGGACTACATAATCCTATGTTAGATTTTAAAGACATAAGCCTATAAAACAGAACTGATTGTTTTATTTAAACAGACAAGAAAAAAGCAAATTGCTAAATGGTTATATTTGGTCATTCCAAATTATTTAGCAGAGATATTCCAAAAACTATGTCATTTTCCTTCTATGATATATATAATATTGTAATTAAAATACAAAATATGAAAGCATGCTGTTGGCACTCTCCCTACCACCACACAATTCTTATTATTTCCCCAGATTTAATGGTAAAGTTGTCACTTGGTATTGGGGGCAGGGAGGTTGGCTCCAGGACACCAGACTCCCAGGATACCAAAATCTGAAGATGCTCAAATCTCTTATACAAAATGGTGTAGTGTTAGGCTGAGCATAGTGGCTCATGTCTGTAATCCCAGTTCTTTGGGAGACTGAGGCAGAAGGATCACTTGAGCCCAGGAGTTTGAGAACAACCTGAGCAATATAGTAAGACCCTATCTCTACAAAAAAATTTAAAAAATTAGGCAGGCATGGTGGCATGTGCCTCCAGTCCTAGCTACTCAGGAGGTTGAGTCAGCAGGAGGATCACTTGAGACCAGGAGTTTGAGGTTGCAGTGAGCTACAATTTGGCCAATGTACTCTAGCCTGGGCAACAGAGCGAGACCTGCAGAGCAAGATCTGGTCTCCAAAAGACAAACAAACAAACAAAAAAAAACAACAAAATAAAATGGTGTAGTGTTTGCATATAATCCATGCACATCCTCCCATACATTACTTAAAATATCTAATACTATGTAAATAGTTGTTATACTGTATTTTAAAAATTTGTATTACTTTTTACTGTTGTACTGTTATTTTTTATTTTGTTTTCAGATATTTTTGATCTCTTGTTGGTTGAACCTGCAGATGCAGAACTTTCCAATATGGAGGGCCAACTATTCCTAAAACTTAAAAAATGGTAAATAACCACTGAAACTTAGACATTTTGATCAAAAAAAAGAAAGGTAGAACCAACACTGACAAACGTGTACATGAACTACACATAAGCACCAGAAATAGGCTATCTCCACAGTTGGGAAAACAGATTTGATTAACACTGACTTTTTTTTTTTTTGGGACAGAGTCTCACTCTGTTGCCCGGGCTAGAGTGAGTGCTGTGGCATCAGCCTAGCTCACAGCA
Source organism: Lepilemur ruficaudatus (assembly GCA_963574885.1). Taxonomy (NCBI): domain Eukaryota; kingdom Metazoa; phylum Chordata; class Mammalia; order Primates; family Lepilemuridae; genus Lepilemur; species Lepilemur ruficaudatus. The sequence goes on from CAUYRT010013745.1 coordinate 15,605, forward strand.
ACCTCAAACTCCTGGGCTCAAGCAATCCTTCTGCCTCAGCCTCCCAAGTGGCTGGGACTACAGGCATGCGCCACCATGCCCGGCTAATTTTTTCTATATATATTTAGTTAGCCAACTAATTTCTTTCTATTTATAGTAAAGATGGGGTCTCGCTCTTGCTCAGCCTGGTTTGGAACTCCTGATCTTGAGCGATCCTCCTGCCTCGGCCTCCCAGAATGCTAGGATTACAGGCGTGAGCCACCGCGCCTGGCCAACACTTACTTTTTAAAGAACAAAATACTAGCAACAATCATGGTCATTAGCTTTTGTACGTATCCTACACTGCCTATCATACATTGCAAAGCCTAATGCAAGCTAAGACAAGGAACTCTGAACTCTAGAAATTCAAGAGCTAAAATGGAGAATGCTGCAACTCCACATAAAAGTCAAACAACCTGAGAAAGCTCTTCCAGAGGTGGGGAACCTGCAGCCTTCTAATACCAAGGTTGCTCTTTTTAAAGAACCAGAGGAGGTAAGAAAAGCTTCATCTTTCTCTGATGTTCCCCTTTTAATAAAAGGATTTGTTCTGTAAAATTTGGATTTAGTCAAAAGGCCTCACTGATATTTTCAGTGCTGTTGAAATTGTAAGTTAACAGCTATTCTCAGTTTATAGTAAATGAATGGCTTTTAAGAGTAGTGGTAAGGATAGATGGCTAAGAAAAGGTTCCCCATAGCTCTTCTTAGTGTGCTCTGATGGGTTCACACTGGTGAAAAAGAGGAGACAAAGAATAGGAAGTGAAGGTAAGTGAGCTATTCGTTAGTTGTCTGGTAATAAGTCTTACTTTTTTTACTCAGAGTAACTGGAAACCAAGATGGATACCTAAAGACAGGAAGACCTTAAAAAGTAGTTTATGGTCCGCGCACAGCACAATGCCCAGGCGGCACGTTTCCCGAGTACGGGCCTTGTACAGGCTCATCTTGCAGCTGCACCGGGTTTGGCCCCCGGACCTCAACCCTGGGCGACCAGCACGTGAAGGATGAATTTCGGAGACATAAGGCCATTGGTTCTGAGGAGGCCCACCGTTTCTTGCAGGAATGGGAGATGTTTGCAGCAGTGTTATGACAACAAGCTAACGAAAACAGACAAAATTCAACTCAGAAAGCATGTTTTGGCATCTCCCTTCCAGAAGAAAAACTTAATAACTTTTGTGATGAACAGATTGGACAGTTTGCAGGAGCTGATGCAAGAAGCTACTAAACCCAAAAGGCAATTTAGTATTCCTGAGTCTACAAAACCATAATTTTAGTCTATGCAATCAATAAAGCTTAACACAGCATGTAAAATTCAGAATCCCCCTTTTAAACTGTCATTGGTTTTTAAAATGATTTGAGTTTTGAGAATGCCTTATGTTAACGAAATATTCATTTATTTTTGGATGTTATGAATGCAATATATGGATCCGGGCTGCTGGTGACAGTTGAACCCTATGACATTATCAGAACAGTACTTGTTGAGTGGAATTTGATTTTTGGACTAAACATAAAAGTATGGCTCTGAAATGGATAGACTTCTAGAATTTTGCTGTAAATTTTTTAAATGCTGTGCTTGTTCAACATTAGCCTCCTGGCTTTTCTTTAGTTTCATCAAGTTAGTATATCCTGATAATAATGACAAGATATAGAATTCCAACAAAGTTATTGTTAAAATACATTGTCATGTTGAACATTTCATCATTTCTACTTTAATAATACAGGCACGATTTTTTTTTTCTGAGTGCCCTCTTCCTGATTATTCACAATGAAAGGTTAAAGAAAAGCTTTAAGAGTCAGTATTATACTACCATTTATATAATAGACTGCACAAAGTAGAATACATTTCTGCAGTGTTTGTTAATAACAAATGACCCCATAAATAATTTGTGATTATCCTGAGAATCTTATGTATTGACCAATGATTGAGAAGATTAAAAGCATTTTCATAAAATTAAAAAAAAAAGCAGTTTACTATATGCAATGTGGTCTCATCACATCAGTCAATTTTAGTACTCTAAGAACTCCAAAGAAATCCTCACAGTTTTCAGAAAAGGGAAAGGGCAGTAACCTACAAAGAAACAAGAATTAGATTAGTATCAGACTTCCCATAGGAAAAAAAGGATGCTAAAAGTGCGCTGAGTGAAAATAATATTGAATCTAGAATTTTATACGCTTAACAAACTATTAACTAGTGTAAGGGCAAAAACAAACACCAGACTCCCAGGATACCAAAATCTGAAGATGCTCAAGTCTCTTATACAAAATGGTGTAGTATTAGGCTGAGCACAGTGGCTCACGCCTATAATTCTAGCGCTCTGGGAGGCTGAGGAGAGAGGATTGCTTGAGGTCAGGAGTTCAAGACCAGCCTGAGCAAGAGCAAGACCTCATCTCTACTAAAAAATACAAAGAAATTAGCCGGGCAACTAGAAACTGAAAAAAAAATTAGCTGAGCGTGGTGGTCGGGAAGCTGAGGCAGGAGGATCACTTGCGCCCAGGAGTTTGAGGTTGCTATGAGCTAGGCTGATGCCAGGGCACTTCAGCCTGGGTAACAGATTTATACTCTATATCAAAAAAAAAAAAAAAAAAAAAAAAAAAGGAAAGAAAGTTATTAAATGCTAAAAAAAATATATATTTTTTTATTTCAGCATATTATGGGGGTACAAATGTTAAGGTTATGTATATTGCCCTTACCCCCTCTACCCCCTCGAGTCAGAGCTTTAAGAGTGACCATCTGCCAGATGGTGCGCATCGCACTTACACTCATTATGTATGTATATCTCCATGCCCTCCCCGCCCCGTCTACCTGACACCCCGATAAACGTTCTTCCTGTGTGTCCACTTACGTGTTGAGCAGTGAAACCAATTTGATGGTGAGTACATGTGGTGCTTGCTTTTCCATTCTTGGGATACTTCACTTAGTAGAATGTGTTCCAACTCTACCCAGGAAAATACAAGAGGTGCTATATCACCATTGTTTCTTATAGCTGAATAATACTCCATGGTATACATATACCACATTTTATTAATCCACTCGTGTATTGATGGACACTTCAGTTGTTTCCACATCTTTGCAATTGTGAATTGTGCTGCTATAAACATTCGAGTGCAGATGTCTTTTTTTATAGAGTGTCTTTTGTTCTTTTGGGTAGATGCCCAGTAATGGGATTGCTGGATCAAATGGTAGATCTACTTGTATCACTTTAAGGTATCTCCATATTACTTTCCACAGAGGTTGCACTGGTTTGCAGTCCCACCAGCAGTGTATGAGTGTTCCTATCTCTCCACATCCACGCCAACATTTATTGTTTTGGGACTTTTTGATAAAGGCAGGTCATTCTCACTGGAGATAAGTGATATCTCATTGTGGTTTTGATTTGCATTTCCCTGATGATTAGAGATGTTGAGCATTTTTTCGTATGTTTGTTGGCCATTATTCTGTCTTCTTTTGAAAAGTTTCTGTTCATGTCCTTTGCCCACTTTTTGATAGGGTTGTTGAATTTTTTTCTTGCTAATTTTCCTGAGTTCTAAATAGATTCTAGTTATCAGCCCCTTATTGGATGTGTAGCACGCAAAAATTTTCTCCCATTCTGTAGGTTGTCTGTTTGCTCTCATGACAGTTTCTTTGGCTGTGCAGAAGTCTTTTAGTTGATCAGATCCCATTTATTTATTTTTGCAGTTGCTGTGATTGCCTTTGGGGTCTTCTTTGTAAAAAAAATATTTTTATATGTAATATATATTTCAAGTATATATGCTAGTAAAAGTCTTGGATGATAGGAGACGCTGTGCCACACAAACTTTCCCCAAAACAGAAAAAAGTTCCAAGTTCTACTACACCAGTGACTAAAATGTGCCTCTGACTTTATCAGCCATTAGCGAGTCCCAAGGACTTCCTCCCCAACACAGTAAAGAGGCATCTAATGTAAGGGAATGAAACCCCCCAACAACCTGATCCTCTCCAATCATCATTCAGTACTACCACTCACCTTAGAATTACAAACAAGCACAGTATGATTTAAGAATCCTCGATACTCCTTTAAACTCCCAGACTTTCTCTCCTTGCCTTAACTATCTGTACCAAAAATGTGGTTTCTCATTCCACAATTAAGAAAAAATAAATAAACCCAGTTAAATGCAAATGGCCTCAGGAGAGCAAACTCTCACTGGATTTCATCCATTTTAAACAAAGGAAAACTTAGAAAACTCACATACTCGATATATAGGCAACTTGCTATTAATAACCAAGACAAGATCCTTTTTTGTTTTACAGTTGATGGATATAAGCATGGGAAAGCAGAAAATTAATAATGTTATATTTGGATCACACAATATAGTTTACAAAATGATCTCTAAACATTACCTCATTTAATTCTCTGCAAGCTGAAGTCTTTATTTTTAAACTATGTTCAGATATATGTAAAATGTGTTTCTATTAGTGAAACTGAAACTCAAGACAGTTCAGTGAATATACTGCCCTTGAACTACACAATGTACGTAGTGTATTATTTCACACACAACTTTCATTTTGATGTACAGCTCTGATATTCCTCAGCTTAAAAGATTTCACAACAAAATTCAATCTCTCAACCAGACAAATACATCTTCCTAGAATGTTATTTTACTTATAGATATAGGAGGGAAAAGAGGCTTTAAATGTTGTGTTTTCAAATTACCATAAATATGCAGAAACAAAATAAGAATTTTGCTTTTTGATATGATCCAAGTTTGTGGGGTTTTTTTTTTTTTTTTTTTCATGAAAGCCCAAGGAAACAACAGTTTTATATGCAATGAGTGCTTGGAAAGGGACTCTAGTAGCATAACATATTGCAATTCCATCATAAAGAATAGGATCCAACATTGTGTGAAAATATTACATCACTATCACTGGCTATAACTGCTCATCCATTAGAACGCAAAAGTGATGAAGTTGCTTCCTAAGTCTAGGGAAGTTTGGCTAGTTTTTGGGTAACAGAGTAGTGATGTTATAGCCTAGATTTTTTCCAATTTTTAATTAAAGAAAACATCACTGGTTCACAAAAATTAATTTAACTTAATGCTACAATTGTACTGTTTTCAATCACTATATTTAGTTCTACCAGAGTACTAGATTTTATTTATTATGTATCCATAACTATAATAATTTTAAGCTGTAAACAAATGGTTAAAATGAAAACTCTAAAGTATAAGCATAAAGCCAGTGAAAATAGAAAAGACAGTAAGAACAACCTAAAACCAAGAGATCCTCTAAGATAACCACCTGGAGGTGTTCTACAGACAGCTGAAGCTCAGAGGGCAGGAATATAAATTGAGGAGTTTTGGGTATATAAGTAGATTGTAGGCTAATGAGGCTGCAGGCATGGACAAAACTGTCCCCAAAAAGTTTATATAATGAAAAGAAGGCTCAATAATGGATCCTGAGAAATCGAACATTTATTGTTGGGTAGTTGATGAATAGAGGGAGCGTGGAGTGTTATGGAAGCCAGTGGAAGGGAATCTCAAGGATGCAACTGAGAGGTCATATAAAATGAGGGCTGAAAAACATTCACTAGATTTACCAACATGGAGGTCGGTCACTGACAAAGAGCTATTTCTTTCTAATATGATTTGCTACCTGTTATAACATATTCTCCCCTCACAATAATTTTTGGGAAAGTTCTTTTCCCTGTCTTCTTCAATAATCTTCCTAATGAATTTAAAGATAATGCTGTAAAGTTTTAAAAACAAAATTCTGCTGATATTTTGGCTGGAATTTTTGTAAAGTCTACAGATTTGCTGGAATACAGACACTTTTACAATAATTAGTCTTCTCTTTCAGAAACCTAGATAGTTCTCTGTGTATAAATCTTCAAAATTTTAATCACCTAATTAACTCTAGTAAATTTACAAAATAAAGGTTCCACGTAACTGTCATTAAGATACCACAAACATCCCTGAAATCAATGATTGTGCCAGACAGGAAACTGAAGCTCTCCACAATGTATTTAATTACTTTATGAAAGCTAACTATCACTGAATCTACTGATAAAGAAATTGCTAATTTTAAAACTTTAAGATGGGGCTGAGAGCAAAGAGACATGAGGGAGTTTAGAGGGTGATGTAACTGTTCTATTCTTCATTGTGGTGGTGGTTCCAAGTCTATATGCATTTGTCAAAACTCACAAACCTGTATATATACTGAAAAGGTGAATTTTATTGCATGTTAATTATACTTTGATTTTTTAATTTTTAAAATATTGTAGGCAGCCCTTAGACTCTAATTTAAACATAGGTTTTTATAGAGATGCAAATGTACCTACATTTATACAACTTCTGTGAGTACTAAATACACAAAGCCATTACTTTTACATTAAAATACCAACCAAATGTTCACCAGGATACACATACGAGAAAATTCATGGCAGCACTTCTTGTAACAATAAAAAACAGGAAACAACTCAAATCTCAATCAAAAAGAAAGGAGATAAGCTACAGTATCTTCACATAATGGAATACTAAAAGCAGTAAAATTAATCAACTACACAGCCACATGCATTAATATGGATCAATCTCAAGAAGAAAAGTACACACATTGATACCATTTATATTAAATTTAGAAACAACCAAAATTAAACACTATAGTACTGAGGGATATTTTATGTGGTAAAACCATACATAAAAGCAAAGGGATACTGAACACAGAGGTTTACCTGAGGCACAGGTATGGGACAGCGGGTGGATATAATACAGAGGGTCATATTCCAAAGGGAAGGAAAAGTAGAAGGAGTTAAGAGGCAAGGTACTTGGGGTAAAAGCCAAGAATCAGAAAGCATTAGGACAATAACTTCCTAAGGATAGGAGACGGCTGGGGAGGTTTTCCTTTTCATGTGGTAACTGTTTTTAAGGATGAGAAGCATAAGTGGAACTAACAAACTACACCCAATTTTGGTATGAGAATTAGTTGAGGGTAACAGGATCTCAAGGAGGTTGTGAGAAACATCTACTTTGATTCATGCACAACAGTGGCAGAGCAGTAACTGGGTAAAGCAACCTCTACTCTTCCCTGGGAGCAAAATTCACGGAGGTCCTTGTTCTACAGTTAGAGGAAAGTAAGGCTTAAATTAAACCAGGACTAAAAACACAAATTTAACAATACTATCACCTTTCTGTAACACCCAAGTGCAATCAGCTCTAACTTTATTGTTTCTCTTTTCACAACATGGGTTTAAATCCAATGCATTTGGCAGCTACTCTGAGTTTAAAGTTATTATGTTCAGTTAATGTCTGAAGACTCAAAGGGAGTATGGGAAATACAGAAAGTGTCAAAAAACTCTTTACTGGTGGCAATAGTAACAGTATCAAGTCATTTTCTTCCTGTTGTATGTATATACAGTAGACAACATACATCTAAAGTTGGACTTGAGTCCCTGCTCTGCCAATAACTGGATAAGCAACTGGGCATTTCAGTGAGCTTTTCTGAGCCTGTCTCCTCATCTAAAAAACCATTCATGACTAGTTTATCATGAAGGTTAAAAACAAAGTTAATAAACACAAAGCATACCAGACAGAAGAGCCTTACATCACCTATACAGCTATCCCCAGAAGGTTCACATCTCCAACTTAATGTGCCACATGCATTTTTCTTTCAGAACTAATTCCTGGCCTCAACCTGTCACTCTGACACAAACAGAAAGTTAGCTGTTTTTATCTAAAAGTCCCAGCCCTGATTATCAATTACCTCAGGTTTATATAAGTTGGACCACAACCCTACCATCCAGAAGCAATTCTATAACTTCTTTTGTGGTAATAGTGATACTGATGTCCATTACTAAAACATGCTTCTTTAGGAATGCTGATTGAAAGTCTAGTAGCCAGTGATTTATGTGGGCAGATCCCAACAATCCTGTCAATAACCTAAAGATGGCTTAATCCATTTACACCTTACTTTGCTTTCATTTTATATTTTTTAAAATTTTAAAATCACATTTTACCCACAGTAGGAAAAGTCACAGAAGACAAGTAACCATTTTTTCTCTCAGAAATATGAATTATCACATTGTACCCACAGGTATTGAAAGTCATAAGGCAAGTAACCATTTTCTCTCTCAGAAATATACATTACTATCAAACTCTGAACACCAAGCAAATAAGTAGTGATGGCTTTAAAAAAATATTTTAAATGCTTCCATTTTTCCTTCCCTACACAACTTCATATATTCTATAGAATCTTCTAATTTCCTACAGAATTTGGCCTATTAGGACAAGTGATTAAGACCAAAAGACCAAAAAACAAGAATATTATATAGTTAAATAATTAACAGCAGCTCAAGAGAAGACAAACATTTGTCAGAAAAGCTGTCTGAAAAAGTTATGTTAAAGAAGTCCTCTAAGAAGAATACTTATTCCCACATACAACAGAAAATAAGAAGATGATATTTTGAATTTTGTTTCACTCTTTCCTAGAAACACCCTAGAAAGTATCTGTGACTTTTAGCCCTATGTAGGGAAAGGGTAAATATATAAGAACCTGGAAGAAAGCTTTGAAGTGAGCATCCTCTTGAACGGTAGTGTTCTGATCACTTGGGAGGAGAGGGAACAGGCTCTGAAGTCTCACCCTTTCACAAATCACCTTGTTAGGATGGCCAGGTAGAGGTGCTGAATTGGCCCCGGGAGATATCTGGGAAAAAGAGGGAGAAGAAAAGGATAGTTCATGGCTAGCCGCACCAATGTGGAGAGTCATGCCTATGAAGGATAGTCTGGATTTTTTAGGTATTTGATGATTCTGTTAGCAGAGACTGGAAAGAAGTTAAAAATTAATTTTAAACATCAAAACAGGCAAAGTCTGCCTCTGGCAATGGATCTTACAAAAACTTCTTGAGGCAAAAAAGCATAGCTCAAGAATGTCAAGTCCTTCCTGTTTCCCAAACACTACTTGGTATTTTTTCTGCTGGTGTTAATTCTGAAATCCGCAAGATTTCATGCTAAGGACACCCAAGGTAAAATCACATATCTTAAGTACAGAAAAATAAATATTTGCCTGGACTAAGACATATTTTTTCTCATTCTATTTTTTGATCTTCCAAGTGATCATGCAAAGGAAGACGAGAGACTTGACAACATTTGTAGCAAAATTTTTATAGCGATTGTATGTATGATTGCATAGCATATGATATAGTGATCATACATTTGACTATGGAGATCTCAGCTCTATTCAACACAAATCTAGTGACCTTCCTAAGGAATAAAGGCAAGGTCATAAACCCTAAAGTAAATGACTGCATGTTTTACATGGTTTAGTTGATTGTAGGTTAATCCTCCTAAATTCATGTGTAAATATACTTAATCTACAGCATTCTAAAAGTCATGAACATCATCTATTCCACTGTGTTGTGTCAGTGAATTCTCCTTGGGGTTTAAGGTTTGTAGACCTGCTTGTCCCTATGCTAAAAATCATGTGCTTTAACATGATCTTGTTTTTAAAGTTTCATTGCCTCATTCACTTATTCAGTCATACATTTAAGTGTCTACTGGCTGACAGGTACTAAACCAAAAGGGCAGACATGGTTTTCTATCTTCAGAAAGTATATGCTTAAAACAGCAACTCAAAGTACTGTAAAAAATAATAATAAAAAGGTACATGCTATAAAAAAGAAATAAAAATAAATCACTGCAAAATTTAAGTATTATGATAATGGTAAGTCCCAGGTGATACGCAGAGGTAATTGGCAAGAGGCAGCAGTGTAGTCAGGAAACTGCAAAATATTCACTATGGCTAAGGAAGTAGCCAGAAAGCAAGGCAGAGACAGATCATGAATTTTATTAACATTCCTGCTGTAATAATCTTCCTTAACCTCTTTATAATATTTTGTTTCTGATTTGCTATGAACCTGGTAAAGAGATAACCAAGCCCATTGGTAAAAGTATTTCCAAAGACCCTCCTCAGAGTAAAAGCAAAACATCAAAGGGCAGGAACCTTAGAATCTGTTAGTTTTCTAGAAAATGTTTTGGACATAAGCTAAAGCTTATCTCTGTACTACAAACATGAATGTGCTAATATCCTTTACCACTAAGAAGTATGCATTGCTGAATCAAGGAATATTTACTGATTGCCTCCTACACGCCAAGAGTTCTGTTAGGAAAGAAGATATAAAGATAAAACAAGAATCCCACCATCAAGAAACTTATTCTAATTAAAACTAGATGCAGGCTGGGTATAGTGGCTCATGACTGTAATCCTAGCACTCTAGGAGGCTGAGGAGGGAGGATTGTTTGAGCTTAGGAGTTCGAGACCAGCCTGAGCAAGAGCGAGACCCCCATGTCTACCAAAAATAGAAAAATTAGCCAGGTGCTGGCACACGCCTGTAGTCCCACCTACTTGGGAGGCTGAGGAAGGAGGATCCCTTGAGCCCAGGAGTTTGAGGTTGCTGTGAGCTAGGCTAACGCCAGAGCACTCTAGCCTGGGGCCACAAAGGAAGACACTGTCTCAAAAAAAAAAAAAAAAAAAAACTTTTCATAAAACTAGATGCAAGCAGCCAACGACAGTATAATTTAAAAGCCATAAAATAGGCAAAAATTATAACAGATAGAGAAGCCCGGTGTTTTTTGTTGGTGTTCGGTCGGTAAACCCCACCCCACACAACCCGGGGGCCAAAAACCAACAACCGTCCCAAAAAAAAAAAAAAAAAAAAAAAAACTTTTCATAAAACTAGATGCAAGCAGCCAACGACAGTATAATTTAAACGCCATAAAATAGGCAAAAATTAGAACAGAGAGAGAAGCCCTGAGTTTGTCTGAAGGTAAGAGTAAGAAATGATTTCATAAAAAGAGGTATATTTCACATTCCTGACTCCTTAATCTAAGGAGTGCTTTTACCACTTTAAAGCAATCTTCTCTCAAAATGGTCTGTTCCTTTATGTAGGTTTAATAATCTTTTTGCAGTCCTCTTATACCCTTAATTTGCACAGTAAATAACCTTTGTAGAGTGTTTAATAAGGCCATCTGCCTTCAACTATCATGCCCAAAGCAGTCTTACAGATTGCTAGTACAAGAAGCTGCCTGGGAAAATAGAAATCAAGGTCAGGTTTTCTCTGTCATTCTTTGTCCCTTTGAAATCTTAAGATTTTGTTCACATATAAATAAAAAACTGGCAATACTGGTCCCTGTGGCCATGAGCTAATTTTCAAGCACATTCTCTCTTACTCAAAATAGTTTCCTTTAATAAAAGCTTCATTTGTCTATGAAAAGGAAAGACAGATAACATAATGGAAAAAAGTTATATTCAAATCCTGTAGCTAAAGTAAGTCTGGGACAAGCCGGGGACAGTGCCACATGTCTATAATCTTATCACTTTGGGAGGCTGAGGTGGGAGGATTTCTTGAAGCCAGGAGGAGTTCAACACCAGCCAGGGCAATAGCGAGACTCTGTCTCTACAAAAAATAAAAACATTAGCTGGCATGGTGGTGCACACCTATAGTCCCAGCTATTCAGGAGGCTGGGGTGGCAGGATTACTTGAGCCCAGAAGTTGTTTGTGGTTGTAGTGAGCTATGAAGATGCCCAGTGCACTCTAGCCCTGGTGACAGTGATACTGTCTCCAAAAAAAAAGGTCTGAGATAAAACAACAGGTGGACTTGATCAAAACCAGGTGCCCCCAACTGGGTAAGAGAGAGAAAATCACACATATTTTATTTTTGTGTGTATGTATGTGGTAAGCAGATTATCTATCTTATGTGGCCCCCAAGATTACCACCTCTGGGTGTCTATCTCCTGTATAACCTCTCCCCTTGTGTGGGCAAGACTGTGAATATGATGGATCTCATTCCAATGATTAGGTTAAATCACATGACAAAGGGGGAGAAATCTCCAGATGTAATCAAGATCACAAATCAGGTGAACTGAAGTTAAACGAGCCAGGTTATCCTGGGTGGGCTGAAACTTCATCAGAGAAAGCTCTTAAAAAGGGAACTGAGCCCTTCCTGAAAAAGAGTCTCCTGCCAAACCTTCAGACTAAGCTGCTGCATTGTGAGAAGGCATACGAAGGTGCCCTTAGGAGCTGAGAGCCATCACCAGTTAACAGCTAGCAAGAAAACAGGGGACCCTCGGTCCTATAATCACAAGAACCACATTCTACCAACGACCAGTGAGCTTGAAAGATGAAATCACACTTTTAGCGAGGTAAGACCCTGAGCAAAGAGCCCAGCAGCTAATCCTAACAGGATTCCTGATCCATGGAGATTGTGAGCTAACAGATTTATGTATTTAGCAAATAAATTTGTGGTAATTAGTTACACAAAATAAAAAACTAATACAATGTATATGCATATAACTTAGAATAAAAATTATTGTACCACACTCAAGGAAAGTTTATTCTCTAGTATTTTGGCCATACTAATTTGATTATAAGAGATAAAAATTAAGACATTTTTATTTAAGCAGTATGATAGTTTTTAAAGACTATCTGGCGTTAACAGCTAACGTCATGCCAGAAACTGAACTGGGCTCTCTGATCTTTACAGATTGCATGTCAGGTTTAACTGACCTTCTTAAAGTCACACATCTCAGAAATACCAAAACCATTAATTTGAATCCAAGTCTATCAGACTCTACCAAACCACCACCTTGTACTATAAAAGTAATATTCTTCTTTGTAATCTAGTTTGATCAGTAACTATCAATTTATTGGTCTATTTTAAATATTTAAAAATAATAAACTTGTTTCCTTGTAAACTGTTTGACATAACTTTTCACCAGTTCTCAGTTGAAATTACTGAGGTTGTACTATACCTGAAAATTGATACAATTTTATTTTTCTCTAGCTGTCCATTGTTGAGCATTAAAAAGATCTGGTAATTTCAGCTCTCTCTCAAACTGCAGCCTGTGAAAAGTCCTGCCAAAGGAAACATACCTGTGACCAGATCTGCAACTCCTAGAACTTCTCTCTTTTTTTTTTTTTGAGACAGAGTCTCACTCTGTCGCCCGGGCTGGAGTGCCGTGGCGTCAGCCTAGCTCACAGCAACCTCAAACTCCTGGGGCTCAAGCGATCCTTCTGCTTTAGCCTTCCAAGTAGCTGGGATTACAGGCATGCGCCACCATGCCCGGCTAATTTTTTCTATATATTTTTAGTTGGCCAATTAATTTCTTTCTATTTTTAGTAGAGGCGGGGTCTCACTCAGGCTGGTCTCGAACTCCTGACCTTGAGCGATCCCCCTGCCTTGGCCTCCCAGAGTGCTAGGATTACAGGTGTGAGCCACCAAGCCCGGCCAAAACTACTCATTTTTAATATTTATTTATATATAACTGTATGACTAATTCACCCAGCATAACTGATAAAAGCACTGTTTCATAAGACTAAAGTTTACAGAAAACAGTTTAACCTTTTAAATGTCAGTCTACTATTTTAGGAAATCTTTTGTTTGAATGTGGTCTTTCTCTGTTTTGGTAACAATTAACCCTTTTCTTGGATAGTGTGGTAAATTTTTTTTTGTCATTGTTGTTGAGATAGAGTGTCACTTGGTGTCCCTGGGTAGAGTGCAGTGATTGTAGTTTACCGCAAGCTCCAAATCCTGGCCTGTGAGCAATCCTTCTGCTTCAGCCTCCTGGGTAGCTGGGACTACAGGTACTTGCCACAACGCTAGGATGGGTTTTGTGGTTTTATTATTTTTTTTTTCTTTTTGTATTTTTTATAGGGTAGAGAGACTCAGTCTCACTGTGCTCAGTCTGGTGTCGATCCCGTGAGCTGCAGCTATCCTCCTGCCTCGGCCCCCCAGAAAGCTAGGATTACAGGCATGAGCCACTGCACCTGGCCAAGTGTAGTAATTATTAATAGTTATTGCACTAAAAATAACACAGGATTTAGGACCATACACACATTGTCCTAGAACTTGTTTCTTTTAAAATTGCTTCTGATACCTTCCTTCTTTATTCATTTACATTTTTCTCTTAAATGTGAGATAGAGAACGTGTAGGTACATGACCTCCAGGCCAGCATTAAATAAGGTGCTCAAAGGCCCAAACAGACTCCTCAAAAATTGTCCTATTATTCTCCAGAAAAAAAAATTTGTTCATCGTTTCTAGCAGCATACCGAGTGGTCAAAAGCACTCAAACAGCCTAACAATAAAGGGGGAAAACAAAACATTAGATGGGGAGTCAGGTGCTCAGTGTCACCTCTAATAAGCCCTCACTCCTCTAGGTGCACGAATGGGCATCTATAAAATGAAGTCAAATACAAATGATCTAAAAATTCAAATATCCTCACTGCTTCCATGATGGTAAATGTTAATTTCCCGGAGAATAATTAGGTAGATTTTATCAACAATGTAAAAAACATACCTAATTTTTGAATTAGTAATCTTTACTCTGATAAATTCTCAGGTTATACTCCAAAACATGGGAAAAGCCATATGCACAAATATGTTCACCACAGCACAATAACAATTTAAAAGGGAACTAGAACTAACCTAAATGTTTAACAAATAAGTATTTGCTAAGTAAAATCATGGTACACTTGCTTGGTGAACTATTATGCAGCCATTAAAAAGTAGCAATGAAAAAATACTGCTATCAAGGGGGGAAACAAAATTATTTAAATACCACGTTCAAAACTGAGGTTAAATACAAATGGGACCTCATAAATTCAAGATAAAAGTTATCTTAGACCATCAGGAAGAAAAACTAGGAATTCCCTTTAAAGATTAAAGGGTTAACCGAATCAATGAGGTAACCTGCGCATACCCTCAGGAAAACACATTGAAGCTCCATGTCCTGTTCAGCACACATTACTAACATCTAGAAAGGTGCATGGCATATACAGGCACTCAGCTCTTTATTGAATAATAGAAATAAAAGAATAATTTTCCAAACTAATCAACTGATACAACAGCCTGCCTTTCTGGTTCATGTAACCAGTTTCCTTATGAATCTAGTTAGCAACGAGATAGGCTAAAAGCGAAAGCTTTGATCAGGGAAGAAGGGACCCCCCCTGCAGATCACACTGAATGGAGTCAGCGGTTGGCAGATAAGTCCATGCTACCCTACTGAGGCAGGAAAAATCATTAACATATTGATGTGTGCTGTGTTTCTTGCTAGGATTTTTTTCCTATCCTGAGAATGAACCCACACCTAAAAATGCTCCCTTGCCTTTGAGGAGAGTTGCGTCACTGGGACAAATCTGTTTCTTTGGCTTTTGTTTGATGGGAACAGAGTTCTCTGAAAGGATTTTGCTACTGTGGAATAGGGAAGAGGACCTTACAAGTATGAATGTGACTGTGCCCCTTGGAGCTATGCCAAAGGTAGGCCTGGATGGGCACAAGGATCTTTTTGAGATGACAGAAACGTTCTAAAATTGGATTGGAGTGATGGCTGCACAACTCTGTAAGTTTAACAAAAATCATCAAATTGAATTGAGTAAATTTTATGGTATGTAAATTGTAACTCAATAAAGCTCCTTTAAAAAAAACCTTTAATTAACTTTGTGTATACTGATGATTAAGAAAAATATCAAGAACCAGATCCTGGAAAGCTGAGGTCCAAACACGGGATAGTGGTGACCCTTGGAGATGCATTACTCTTTGAGATTTAAGACAAAATTTCTAAGTCATTCCCCTCTAAGCTTCAATAATTCACACACACAAATAGCACACGAAAAAGACTAACAGGAGGTAATAAAAGAGATAAAAAATCATTTTATCACCTTTATACAACTGTCACAATTTACTTCTCTAATTAAAAAAATAATTTTGAAAGCCAGTAGGCAGTATTAGGAGAAAATCATTTAAAGATTGGTAACTACCAATGGTGGGGGGCTCATTACTGCTCAACACTGGGACAATCATTTTTAAAAGCAAACTATTATTTTCATTCTTGAGTTAAGGCCAATAACAAACTGGACCCATGTCTTTCTGGAGCAAAAGAACCAAGGTCCATGAAAACGGCCTAAGGCTCCCCGACTTCTTTTTCTCAGTCCATGGTACCATAAAGTAATGGGAAGGGAAGGGGAAAATAGACACATTCAAGTATCTCTTCTATCCATTATATGTACTGAGAAGGTGGCAATAAAGTTTAGGAAAAATAAGAGTTACACATATTTTCTAAAATTTTCTTTCCTTCCCTTCCACAATCCAGACTTGCCGGCACAATGATTTTTCTCCCTTCAAAGAAGTGTCTAAAATCATTTTACTCAGGCTGGTAACCTCTAAGAATTATATGGATTTGGAAAATACATGGACCGTGACTAGTTCAAATCAATACAAAAATTATGTATACATGCACACACATAAACATATATATAATTACTCATATAAAATTGTGAGTTTCACAATAGTTTAAAAGATTAGCCATAACTGAGCTCTTTAGCGTTTTCTTATTAAATAACAATCATAATTCAAATACTTATTGCATGTGCTGGATGCTGTGAATACAATGGCCCTCAAAGAGATTCAGTCTGGTGAAGGACAATTAACAGGAATTAAATGAGGACAACAGGGCCCCATAACCTAGACCTAGGTAGAGGTGGGAAAGTAAGGTGTTCAGATTCTTTAAAAAGGAAAAGATCTAAGAGAGCCAAGCTCAGTGGGAGGCTGAGAAGACAGGTGTTGTGCCCAGGAGTTCAACACCAGCCTGGTCAACATAGCAAGATGCCATCTCTGGAAAAATAAAATAAAATTTAAAAGATTTAAAAATAAAAAAATAAAAAGGAAAAGATGTAGGAGTTGGGGGGAAAAGAGACTGTGGACATGATCCCTCTTCTTCATCTGTTTACTCCAACTTCTCTCTCCCTAATTTGTGGAGTTCAAGCATTTGCTCTATCTCCTCTAGATAAACAATGTCATATTAGTTATTTAACATTTGCTGATGAATGAACTAGACAAGAACTACACCATCTTAAGGCGTGTTTACAATCTGTTCGCTCTCTCCAGAGAAAAAGCAAGCAAGCCACGAGTTAACCAGAGTAGAAGAGAAGTGAAAACTGTTGTCTGATATATGTGCTTAATAGAAAACAATCAGAAAACTAGAAAGTAGACCCACATATTATGCAACAACCAAGACTAATCAACAACTACCTTTCCAGCAAGGTGAATTACAAGGTGGTGATGGCCTGAACCAAACTAGGATCAATGCAAACATAAATAAATAGATGGAATAAACTAGAAGACATAGGTAATCCTGACAAATAATCTTTCCATATTGATCAAGTATTTAATTGTTTCAGAAACTTAATTTCTCACCCATATTTCCCACTCACAGCTTCAGAAGTAAAAAATGAGGACAAACAGAAATAGCCTGAGGATGTATTATGAGTTAACTAAAAGACTCACCCAATGTTGTTGACAGACAATAGATCTACAATATGATGCTAACACATTCAGCTATGTTTCACTATGCCATCCTGTTTACTATTCATCAAAAATCAGGTTGCTTTACTAGAGAAAACTTTCAATACTTATCCAGATTAATACTTGCCAATTTAGCTATAAAAACATTATGGGAATAAAAATTATAGCCAGTATAGAGACACAAACTGCCTTCTAGAATCAGAGAAGACAGCAGAAGTGGAAGAATAACAGAGATCATTTAAGTGCAACTCTTTCTATTTTAAAAATGAGGGTCTGAGGTCCACATGGCCAGGTGGTGGCAGAACTTAACTACAGCCTCTAAGGCCTTCAATTCTTTTAGAAATAAGTCTTAGAAATAAGCAAATTACAGAAACCAACTCAAAATTGAACCCCCTATAATACACAGATGTAAGATTAGGTTTTCAAAAGGTGAAATATATTAAACCAGTGTATTTATAAACCAGCAGGAAATGGAGAAGGGTATACGATGTGATATAATTCCCACATAAAATTCGTTAGAAATTTCATCTTCTTGTTTCAAGGGTGTCCCAGCTTCCCGCACATGATCTGACACCTATATATATTTGGTTTGTGTATCGTTACTTCTACAGAAGTTCTATTTCTTCCCTTACACGATGTTCCCCAAAGATAGAACAATTTTACTCTGATTCCAACTGTACCTATAAAAACTGTGTGAATGTGTTTTTTAAGCCTACATACAAGGGTTGCTTGCTGTTGAAAGGAGTTTATGGTAAATATGGTCACTACAATAGTACTTGCAATCAAGGCCGAATAGGATTCGGCAGACTTGCAATTCTGAGGCAACAAACGATTGTGTATGAGCGTCGAATACATTTAAATTTTCATACGTTGAGTCCACCTCTTAGGAAATGGCAATTCATATGACGCTAGTGATAATTATACACAATTATTCGTTTCTATTTATGGTAGAATTAGCATACTCAACTTTTACTGGATAAGAACATACATCATTCTTGCAACACAAAGAAAAGTGCTGTCCCTTACAAGCTGTACACACGAAAACAAAAACTTTATTCTCTTTGGCCCTCAATAACCTGAAAAATTTCCATTTCAAAAACCAACCTCTCTCATTCTTCAACCCTGAAAGGAAGATTTCCATCCCCTGAGAACAAAACGCAGCCTGTCCAGAAACCCGTGGAAGTAGAAGGACGCAAGAGAGGACCCTTCTGACCGGGTTCTGCGTTCTCTTGAGTGACATCATTTCACCTGCGTCCCGGCAAAAAGGGAGGGAGAAAGCGAGGCCATCTGCCAAGCAGCGGCCGGCCGGCGGCTCCTACTGACTGCGGCTGCACCTCCTTGCCACCGGGGGAACAAAGAGCGCCGAGCAGCCGAGCCAAACCTTCGCCCGGTCGCCAGGCGCGGCTCCGCGGGTTTCCAACGGCCCGCGGCCCGTCCCGCCCTCGCGCTGGAGCCAACGGCCGCAGCAGCCAGTACCTGAGAGGGGAGGCTCCGCCCTGCGGGGCTGCTCCCGCGGCTCCTCGCTGGGCCGCCGCCTCCTATTGTGACTGCTCGCCCAGCCAGCGGCCAGCTCGCCAGATCCGCTGTCCCCGGGCCTCGTCACCCCTGGAACCCGGGCTCCGACTGCGGCGCTGTCAAGGCGCTTCCTTCCTCCCGGCACCATCACACGGGCCTCGCCAGGAAACGACGGCTGCACGCCCAGAGCTGACAAAGTCGGCTAACGCGTCGGAGGCTCATCCTCTCCGCCCCTGCGCCCCAACCGCCCGGGCCTCGGCACCGTCCCGCACCGCCGCACGAGGGGCCCCGCCCCGCCGCACCCAGCCTCGGCGCTCGCGGACCGGGACTCTCCGCGCGCCGGCGCACTGGCCTCCGCTGCGCGCGCAGGCTACGCCCCTCGAAGCTAGGCCGCAAGATGCGCGAGCACGCGGCCCTCCCACACCTCAGCTATGGGTCCCCCGCCCCGCCCCCTCGCCAGCACAAACCTAGTGAGCCCTGAACGTGAGACCGCCAGAGCGCTCCTCCACTTCCCCCCTCGGCTGGGCTCCGAGCGCCAAGTCCCCTTTGTTTCCACCTCGCGGGGGAGGGGGCAGGGCTGCGCGCGTCCTGGCGCGCGACTCGGACTAGTTCCGGCAACAGAGCCCTCGCGCAGCGCCACTACGCAGCCCCGCCCCGGCCCGCCCCCAGCGCCCACCGCTTCGTCTGCGGGCAGCAGGGCCCGGTTTCCTAGTTGGTGCAAATCTTATCTCCCTAAATTACTGCTATTGCTCTGTGCCTCCTACGTCCGAAACTCGGCAAATAGTAACTAACTTCACTTAATTTTCACAGTATAACATGTATTTGTGTGGCCCGAGACGTACGAATTTTTACTGCTGTGGCCGGAAGTGTCTCACAATGGAGCAAGCAGGTTCTAACCCAACTTGTCTGACTCTAAGGCTTCATTAAGCCTGACAGTCAGTTGTTCAGACCTTGCTGGGGATGAGAAATGAGATAAGGATGAAGACTGAAGCCGGCTTAGCTTCTGTCCTGATCATCACGTTCAACACCCAAGAGAAGAAAAAAATTCATAAAAGCACGATAAATACGAAGAAAAAATAGTTACGTGGAGTTAAGGAGAGAGGACATTCAATGGGACCTCATGGAAGAAGTGGGCTTTTTAAAGCTGATAGAAAGTAGATGAATCCTACAAAGATATTGATCATATTTTAGGGTGGTGGAGCAAAATTATTAAGGACCAGTCAGCAGAAAACCCAAGTTCTAGTTCTCTTGGCATTACTTAAACCAGTCTCCTTCCCTCTCTGGGCCTCAGTGCATCCAGTAGAAAATGGGGGAATCAGACCAAAATGTTTCAAGATCCTCAGGACCTTGTACATTCTATTTATGAGTAACAGTATATGGTAAGTAGTTGTGTACATTTGTTTCCCATATCAGACTGAGCGCGGGGACTCAGTGACTCTATAACCCCAAGGCCAAAGCCTAGTGCCTGAAACACAACAGCAGGTGCTTAGCAACTGCTGCATCAAAGTTCCAGCAATAACATCACAACTTTTACAATTCCAAGACAAACGGAAGCTAGTATGAGATAACAGACCCCTATGAACATATCTATGCCAGCCCCACACTCCCATTACGTAGCCCAGTTATCTAGCTGACTCTCCCTGAAAACAGCTAGTTTGGATATGATTATGTCAAAATTTTAAAGTTTCTTGGTATAAAGTACCAACCATACCATGAGGTGCATCCAATGTAATCATTTCTAACCTCTGGATCCATCACAGCTCCATTCTACTGCTGTGGACTCACTTTGTATTACAGATCTTCCATCAGAATCTGAGCTAAAAAAGCTTCCTTACATCATGCAGACCACTCTGAAACAACTTTTCTTGCATGCTTGGATATGGGCTATGTAATTAGAGAAGAAGAAAACTGGGTAAGGGGAGGGAAATTACCATTTGGGAGCTGTTGGCTTAAGAAAAGAGGCAGATTCCTCAAGTGCTGAATCTCAGCAGCAAAAATCTATGACAATTCTACAGGGTTCCTCATCCATATATGTAAGCAAATCCTCCTGGGGCTTCGGCCAACCTTTGTGAGACAAACTCCTTGAGTACCTCTCAAATGGTTACAATCTTTTTTTTGATGGTTTTTTAAAAATTTTTTTTTTATTTCAGCGTATTATGGGGGTACAAATGTTAAGGTTACGTACATTGCCCTTGCCCCCCTCCCCCTCCAGTCAGAGCCTCAGGCCTGACCATCCCCCAGACGGTGCACATCGCACTCATTATATACCCATCCCCTCCTCCCCCCTCCCGTCTGCCTGACACCTGATAAATGTTGTTCCTATGTGTCCACTCAGGTGTTGATCAGCTAATACAAATGGTTACAATCTTAGCTAACTGGAGGCTTAACCTAAGAGTCTGTCTAGATGTAAACAATGTTGCCACAACCCCAGGTTGGACAGTTTGAAATTTGTACTACAGTTTTTTCTCTAATTGAGTTTCTTAACCAGAAAATCTGGAGCCATGCTAGGAAACACCCAATGACTAGATAGGCTATTAGGATGGGCCCCTTGGGACAATCTAATGTGGCAGGGGTTAAAATTATATTTTAATGCCAGAGTAGTTGTTCAGCCACCATCCTGCTAAAATTGTATTTGATGTCTGTCCACAAAGGTGGAAAGTCTTGTTGGAGAAACATCTAATAAAACTTTCTGCAACGA
Organism: Lepilemur ruficaudatus; assembly: GCA_963574885.1. NCBI lineage: Eukaryota > Metazoa > Chordata > Mammalia > Primates > Lepilemuridae > Lepilemur > Lepilemur ruficaudatus. Next base: position 37,132 of record CAUYRT010013745.1, read on the forward strand.
TGGAACCATCATGCTGCACCATCCAAAGGCAGCCACTAGCTACTAGCTACATGTGACTACTGAGCACTTGAAATGTGGCTAGTGCAACTAATGAATTGTCCAGGACCAGTTTTAAAAGCTACATATGGCTAGGGGGCTGCACAGCACTTGTAGGAAAAGCAGTTGCTTGTGGCAAAAGCTATTTGAAATTCTGGCTCCAAGGCTGCCCTTTTAAAAGAGTAAGCGACAATTGTGAATGACTACTAAAAACTGTTCTTCTGAAGGTACCCAAGCCATTTGAGTCCCCTCACTTCTAATAAAAATATATCAAAACCCTGCTGACCAGGAAAATACTAAAGTTCCTTCAAATAGGTCTGGTAGTTATTCATGAGATTGTCTACCCTGGTGTTCTAACATTCTAATACATAGGAATAACAGCAGCCACCACAGATAGTCTAGGCATGCATCACTACACAGAAACTGCACAGAATTTTATAACCACGTGAACAAATTCAGCCTATTCTTCCATTCTAAATCTCATCCACTTTTCACCTTCTAAAGGATGTGACACTAGCAATTTTCCCTCTCCCTTTTATACCATCATGTTTTCCTCTTGCTACTGGATCATTCCTAACGGAATACACCAATACATCATTCATTTCTCCCACATTTAAATCTTTAACTACAGTTGAGTTTGTGTTTGTCGTTGCTGTTGTTATCCTGTTTAAGAAATCTTGCCCTACAGGTGAGTCATAAAGATATTTTCCTATATTATTTTCTCTTTCACATTTAGATCTACACATCACCTAGAACTGATTTTTGGTTCTGGTGAGGTGAGAATCAAGTCTCTCCACCATCCTACATGGACGTCTATTTGACATAGCACCATATATTGAAAAAACTGTATTTCCAACTGTTCCTTTGGTAAAAGACAATGTCCACATATGCCCAGGTTGGTTTGTTTGGTTCTGGGTTCAGTAGTCTGTTCCACTATTCTCTTTATTCTTCTGCTGATACCACACTATTGTAATTATGATAGCTTTTATAAGACCTCCTTTTATCTGTTAGAGCAAGTTTCCTCAAAAGTGTCTGTATTATCCCTGGCCTTTTGAATTTCCATAGAAATTTAGAGAGGAGAGGAGAAGGAGAGGAGAGGGAGAGGAGAGGGAGAGGAGAGGGAGAGGAGAGGAGAGGAGAGGAGAGGAGAAGGAGAGGAGAAGGAGAGGAGAAGGAGGGGAGAGGAGGGGAGAGGAGGGGAG
>CAUYRT010013746.1:0-12189 GCA_963574885.1 Lepilemur ruficaudatus
ATTATAAATGGTTGGCTAGTTGTTCTTTTATTAAATTAATCCTGCCATTTCTATCATATGTCCATTTTTATTGAGGTGTAATTCTTATCCTATTCTGTTTTAGGAATAAGATCTGTTTTAATTAAAGAGGTTTCATAATACATATTAATACCCAGGAGGCAAGTTCCTCCCCCTCCACATTACTCTTGTTCTTACTAATGATTCTTAAATATTTACTCTTCCAAATGAAACAGAATAATTCTGACAAGTTGTATAGAGAATTCTGTGGCTTTGGATTTGGACTGCATTCAATTTATACATTGATCCAGAAAGAACTGGCTCTTTTACAATGTTGAGTCTTTTTACCCACGGCTGAAGTATTTTCACTGAATTATTTTGTCTTGTTTCTTCATAGTTTTATAGTACTCTTCAAGGAGTTTCTGAAAACTTTCTAACTATATTCAGAGACAATGTGTGGCTCATCCCACAGGCGCCATTCATATTACAGTCAATGTGATCAAAGGCCCTCTACTTCCCTGTGTCATATGTACTAGCAATAGTGAGTTTTTTCCTTTATCTTATGTTCTTATTGTGAATGTGATATTTTCTTCTATTACATTTAGTTACTATTTTCACATGAGAAAATTATTTATGTTTGAATACTAGTTTTATAACCTGTTACCCTATCACATTGTCTTGTTTCTTAATATTGTTTTTTAGTTGATCCTCTTAGGTTTTCCAATATATAACCATATATAAATAATAATTTCATTTTAAACTTTTGTCTATTGCACTGTCTAGCACTTCCAACACAATATTAAATAACAGGACCATGAATTCATGTCATATCTTTTGACCTTAAGTTCAGTGCTCTTTTTTAGGTATATAGTCAACCCACTAGTTATTGAGCATGAAATATCTATAAAGCATTGCTCTAGATGAGAAAGACATGGTAAAAAGAAAAATAAATCATTCAATGCCCAAATTTGTAACCTATTCTTATCCCAACAAACAGATCTCGAGTCACAATAAGTACTCATTTGATAATTCTTGTGTTGTTGAAATCTTTCCAGCAAATTTAATATTCTATCCTACTAAACTGAAATGTAACCTTAAACAGAAATTATTCTTCAAGGACAAGATAGTGTTTTGTTTTTGTTATTTTTTTAGAAGAGGGAAGTGGAATGAGCTGGAGCTAAGGAAGTGAGTGAACAATGGGCATACTAGGTAGATACTTACCTGAAAGCCAAATACATAAAATGAAAAAAGGTGCTGAAACTCCCACTAGAAGCCAGAAGTAGAGCTACCTGAAAGCACATGTAATGTGACCCTAAGGCACAGTTTAACCTCAGGGTAAGGTATGCGAAAAGAAAGCATGAATGAGCATGTTTTCAAGCATATGAATTGCAATCATGTGTAGCTTGCAATCTAGTGAGATGAGACAGCAATGTAATAAATGTCCTAATAAAGTTAAGTATTAACATAAGGCACTAACAGAGAATGTTTCTCAAAGGAGGTCATTTATTTGGCATGTATATACTGATCACCTATTGAATGTCAGGCCCCAATCTACATACAGAATACTGAACACAAAAGACAATCTGTTCTCAAAGAGATTACAAATCTACTGGGGGAGGTAGATGTTATTTAAGTAAAAATATAAATATGTGTGTGTGTATGTATAAAATGTGTATATTATTAGAAATTGTGTTAAGTGCTATACAGGAAATAACAATGCTATGATAAAATAAGGTGACATAATGTAGATTTGGGGTATCAGGGAAAGCCTCTCTGAGAAAGCATCCTTTAAACTGAAACCTGAGCGATGAGTAAGCAGAGCAAAAAGCATTCCAGGCAGACGTGATTTTTGGAGTTAAGTCTGGAGGATGAGCAGCACTCTCTTCCCTCTGATGAACAGAGGGGAAAGGGAATCTCACTTATGCAAAGGCATGAAGGCACAGATGTGACAGGTATGAGGAACTACAAGTACCATACCTTAGTAAGGGGGCATGTAGAAATGGAAACATCAGGAAAAGAGGGAAAAAAGGCAGAAATATATTCAATTCAGTATGTGTTGAGCATTTACTGCATGCTTAGCAATATACTAGGGAATTCTTATTTCAAAGTGTAAAAAGAATGGTTCCTCCTCTCAATAAACTCAGAGTCTAACTGGATGAGCAACAGAAACAATCTCCTAAGTAATCTTTCAAAGAATACTCCCTACCCCATCCTAGACTAGATCCTTTTAATAGCATATACTGTATTTTTTCCCAAACAGTAACTTCTACAGTGAGTTTTTAAATTAATAAATGCATCTTCCTGTCACAGGTCCCCAACTACTATTAATACTTTGTAGCAGTCTATGGCTAGAAATCACTCAGGTTTGTTGGCTGCTTCTCAACAGCCCAATAATGTTGATGAGGCTCTCCACAGAGTGAAAAGCGCTTCTAATTATATGTAGGTAACACATTAAGTTTTTCTTTACATATAGCATACCAGCTCTTTTTAAAATCTCCTTCTCTCTCTTTCCTATTTAAGTCTCTCAGATATAAAGTTAGAAATTATTATTAGGGTATTAAGCTTGAACGTCTCTTGCTCTAATCTTTACAAAGGTCAAACCCACAATACTTATTGGGCTGCTTGGATAAGCTGTCATTTTACTTTACTGAAGGAGCTTAACAATGAAAAACAAAGCTAGCACAAGTTCTGTATACAAAAAGTGATGTCATAATTTGTGGTCAGTTCTAAGATACTCTAAGCAATAATTCAATTGGTTCTGTGTCTTTGAAAGAATGTCATAGCCTTGTGACAACTAATTCTTATTCCTATATTTTTTCCTTCATTGCTATGGTTTGGAACTCCCATTTCAGTCTTATCCCTATAGTCTCAGACAACTGAACCAGCACACATGGAGTTTATTCATTTGAGGAGGTAGGAAACAGCTGGGAGTCTTTCAAGACTAGGATTGGAGAGAATGGGCCGTAGGTAAAAGGTAGAGGTTTTCTTTTCTTTTTTTTTGAGACGGCATCTAGTTCTATCACGCAGGATGAAGTACAGTGGCACAATCATAGTTCACTGCAGCCTGAACTCCTGGGCTCAAGTGATCCTCCTGCCTCAGCCTCTTAGGTAGCTGGGACTATAGGCATGTGCAACCACACCTCACTAATTTTTTTATTTTTGTACAAATGGGGTCTTGCTATGTTGTCCAGGCTGGTCTCCCAAAGTACTGAGATTAGAGGTGTGAGCCACTGCACCCAACCTGTCCTGTACAAGTTTTTGTATGGACATTTTTTTTTCTTTTTTTTGAGACAGAGTCTTACTCTGTTGCCCGGGCTATAGTGCTGTGGTGTCAGCCTAGCTCACAGCAATCTCAAACTCCTGGGCTCAAGCAATCCTTTTGCCTCAGCCTCCTGAGCAGCTGGGACTACAGGCATGCGCCACCATGCCTGGCTAATTTTTTCTATAGTTTTAGTTGGCCAACTAATTTGTTTCTATTTTTAGTAGAGACGGGGTCTCGTTCTTGCTCAGGCTGGTTTCAAACTCCTGACCTTGAGCAATCCTCCTGTCTCGGCCTCCCAGAGTGCTGGGATTACAGGCGTGAGCCACTGCGCCTGGCCACTTTTAAGCGTCTTAATGGATTAATCTCTGAATCTGAAAAACAACACATTTGGCCTAAAGTGAAAACTTTGTACGTACTTTTATTATTATTATTATTATTATTATTATTATTATTATTTTAAGTAGAGATGAGTCTCGCTCTTGCTCAGGCTGGTCTTTAACTCCTGAGTTCAAGTGATCCTGTCTTGGCCTCCCAGAGTGCTAGGATTATAGGCGTCAGCCACAGCACCTGGCCTAAAACTCTGTGCATACTAAGTTGCAAAAAAAGAAGTGGTATGATTTATCAACAAATATTCCTCCTCTTCTCCCCAATCCCTTGGATTGTCCCAGTGTTCTGTCCCCAGTCCTCTTTTTTATCCACATTCACTCCCTTGATGATGGCATCTAGGCTTTAAACACTACCTATCTGCTGATTGCCAAGCACAGGCTGGCAGCTTACACCTCTCTCCAGACTTGATTATTCAACTGCCCCCTGGACTTTCCCTGTAGATGCCTAATAGATATCTCACACCCAGTATGTTCAAAACCGAACTCCCGATGTTCCTTTCAAAACGTGCTCCTCGCCAGCCTTCCTGGCCTCAGTTAATGAATGATGGGCATTTCCACCCTCCAGTTGCTTATGCCTACCCTGGAGTCATTCTTGGCTCTTCCATTTCTCTCACAAGCCCCATCTGACCTGCTGGGAAATCCTATTGCCTTTACCTTCAGAGTACACCTAGGATTCTCTAACCCCTCTCTCTCTCTCTCTCTTTTATTGAGACAGAATCTTGCATTGTTGCCTGAGCTAGAGTGAGTGCCGTGGCATCAGCCTAGCTCACAGTAACCTCAAACTCCTGGGCTCAAGCGATCCTCCTGCCTCAGCCTCCCGAGTAGCTGGGACTACAGGCACAAGCCACCAAGCCTGGCTAATTTTTTGTTTCATTTTTAGTTGACTGGCTAATTTTTTTATTTTTAGTAGAGACGGGGTCTCACTCTTGCTCAGGCTGGTCTTGAACTCCTGAGCTCAAGTAATCCGCCCACCTCAGCCTCCCAGAGTGCTAGGATTATAGGCAGGAGCCACCACACCCAGCCTCTAACTTCTCTTAATCCCACTTGTTACCACCCCAAATTCCAAGTCTCTGGCACCATTGGCCTGGATTACTACAGTTAGCCTAAGGGGCCTTCCCTTTCTACTCTTGCTTCCTTGGTGTATTCTCACACTCTGCAATGGTTTCTCTGCTCACTCTGCTTCAGCCACATTGGCCTTCTTACTACTCTTTGAACACACTAGGCACACTCCTGCCGTGGGGGCCTCTGCCGTGGTGTTTTCCTTTGCTTGGTTCACCCTTTCCCCAGTTCTTCTCATGGTCCACCCTCTTACCTCTTTCAAGTCCTCGCTGAAACGTCACCTTCTCAGAGAGGCTTATCTTGACCAGTATATTTGAAACTGCAAACTACCTAACACACTCCCAATCCCCTTTACCCTGATCTACTTCTTCTTCCTAGCAGTAATCACTATACAATGTACTTATTTGTTTTTATTGTTAATCTCTGTTATTGCTTATCCTCAGTTTTCTCCCTGCAAGAATATAAACTCCATGAGTGAGGAATTTTTGATTACTGATGCATCCCAAAAGCTAGAACCGTGAACAGTATAGCACATGCAGGCACTCAAATAAAAATTTTATTCACTTCTAACTTTAGTACTAAAGAAAGAAAATTGAGACTACAAAGACTTTTAATAAAGTCATTCCTATACTTGAGTGTGTATATAATTTGGTTAAAAGGCAACATAAAGGTATGCATTGGAAGACAAATATCAATATAAGATAATTAGCATATGTTGAGAAATTTAGGATATTATAAATGATAAATGAAAGCTCAGAAGTTTAGAGAGGTAATTTTTAGCTTTTCGGGGAAGGTGGTCATACCTCTTTGAGAATCTGATGAAAGCTATAGACTCTGATGATACAATAAATGTGTACAAAAAAATTTTTTTTTTTTTTTTTTTTTTTTGAGACAGTCTCACTCTGTTGCCCGGGCTAGAGTGAGTGCCGTGGTGTCAGCCTAGCTCACAGCAACCTCAGACTCCTGGGCTCAGGCAATCCTTCTGCCTCAGCCTCCCGAATGGCTGGGACTACAGGCATGCACCACCATGCCTGGCTCATTTTTTCTATATATTTTTAGTTGGCCAATTAATTTCTTTCTATTTATACTAGAGACGGGGTCTCACTCTTGCTCAGGCTGGTTTCGAACTCCTGACCTTCAGTGATCCGCCCGCCTCGGCCTCCCAGAGTGCTAGGATTACAGGCGTGAGCCACCGCGCTCGGTCAGTATGTACAAAAATTTTTGAGGAAACGCTTGGTGAAGATGAGACTTAAACTAGTTTTTAAAGAACAGGCCATGAAGGGAAAGGTCTTTTCAAGGAAGGGACAAATCTAAGGGTGACAGCAGAACAGTGTGACTGGAATGGGAGACATATGCAGTAGGAAAGGAATAGGCCGAGAGTTGCTGGTGTATGACTTAAATAATGTGGATACTGCAAGTCATGGAAAGATTTTGGGCAAGAGAATGTAATGTTTAAAGCACTGTTTTAAAAAAATTAATCTGGAGAGGCCGGGCGCGGTGGCTCACGCCTGGAATCCTAGCACTCTGGGAGGCTGAGGCGGGTAGATTGCTCAAGGTCAGGAGTTTGAAACCAGCCTGAGCAAGAGCGAGACCTCGTCTCTACTAATAATAGAAAGAAATTAGTTGGCCAACTAAAAATATATAGAAAAAATTAGCCGGGCATGGTGGCACGCGCCTGCAGTCCCAGCTACTCGGGAGGCTGAGGCAGGAGGATCACTTGAGCCCAGGAGTTTGAGGTTGCTGTGAGCGAGGCTGACGCCACGGCGCTCTAGCCCGGGCAACAGAATGAGACTCTGTCTCAGGAAAAAAAAAAAAATTAATCTGGTAGTTGTTTATAGGAGAGAAGTTGAGAGAAAAAGTGACATTAAGGACAAAATTCATGGAACCATTATAATGACTCAAGTTTGAAATGAAATGGGAATTGATAAAATTTAGAGACTGATGAATTGAGGCATTATTTAGAAACACCTGGTTTAAAACTGAAAATCAGAAATAAACTTTAAGTCAGGCCCAGTTATATATAGGTTTAGGTGTTATTTTTCAAATCCTTGAGTATGGGGGGTAAAAAACTACACGGTAGAGATGACTAAAACAGAGATTATTGAAAAGCTATGGATGAGACAAAGTCGTCTATTATTGTGATTACAATAAAAAACGTTGACCTTATATAGGCTAAAATCTTGATAAAATGCTTAAGTTATATAGGAATTATGAGAAATACAATGCAGTGGTTACTTGAAAGCTAAAAAATTTTTTTTTAACATTTTGGGAGGCAGAGGTGAGAGGATCACTTGAAACCAAGAGTTTGAGGTTGCCGTGAGCTATGATGATGCCACTGCACTCTAGCCTGGGCAACAGAGAAAGACCCTATCCTAATAGCCCCGCACCCCCCCCAAAAAGAGCTCAAAAGCAATTGTAACAAAAATTTTTAAGTCTTTTAGGGATCTATTAATTAAGTAGGACTTTAGTGATTTTTTTGGGCCCATATGTACAAAGACTACAGCTGTTAGTGTCAAATGCATTATTACATCATTGGCACAGTTTCTACTGGCATCTACTTGCTTCGTAATACAGAAGATATTTACGATTTAGACTTCTCCTACTTTAGAATTTACCTCCCTCCACTTCTTTAGTTACCCTCCAGATATGATTTGAACTTTTCGGGAATATTTCACTCTTGGTGTCACAAACGTTAGCTTTTTTCTCCCTGGAATTCTACTAGAATGTTTCCGTCACCTTAGAAACGTTTTTCTTTTCTTTCGTTCTTTTTTTTCTTCTTTTAAATTTTTGACTCATCCTTGTGCAAGGGCCATGCTCATCTTTTCTGTATCGTTCCAATTTTAGTATTATGTGCTGCTGAAGGGAACACTAGAAACTTTCTTATTCCAGTGCAACATGCCAAGAAACCCAGGTATAAAATGGTGATTGTTTCATCTTATTTTAACATGCTTGCCTGTCCTTACATATCTACACCCTGTAAACAACTCAGATTCCACCTGAGCCCTTTTAAATAAAAAAAAAAATCAGTTACCTCTGATTTTGTTAAGGGCTCTTAATAAACTACTGAGCAAGGAAATCCTGCATCTATTCAGGCTCCATTTCTCAAAGCTATTTCCTGCCCCCAATCCCTTTTCTCCAAACACCTGATGAAGATAAACTTTAGATAGGAAATACAAGTGCCAAAACAACCTCCTTTCTTTAAAATTAGCCAACGCTCACGGCACAGGGGTGCTAAGACACTTACTTGCAGATACACACCTCGTACCGCACTCTCCCACACCGTCACCCCGCCGAAGAAGGAAAAAAAGAGCGTGAAGCGCAAAACTCGAGTCTTCGGTACCTTTTCAGAAACCGACTCCGGGAGGCGCGGAGGGCCCTCGCGGGGCATCCGGACGGTCGCGCGGGTCCTCCTCAGCCCTTCGGGCGCGACAGCCCCGCTCCCGAAGGCAGCGCCCGGGCGAGGTGGCACGGCCCCCGCCCGACCCCTGCGGCATCCGCACTGACCCCAAAGCCCGCGGCAGTCGAGGCCACGCTCGCCCTCCGCTCCTCAGCCTCCTGGGAACCTTCAGGGCAGAGCCGGAGACAGATGAGGAGGCTGCCCCAAGTCCACCTCAGCACTGCGGATGCCAGCCCCGCCGCGGCTCTCCCTCACCGGCTCTCCCCCGGCTCTGGCGACGGCAGAACAGTTAGTTCACCCACGCGCCCGAGCCGGCATCACCTGGGCGGCAGCACCGGCGGCCAGAGGCCGCGCCCAGGGGAGGAGCCTACGGACGCCTCGCCGCGTGGAGCGCGCCAGGTGAGCACGCGTGCGCAGTCGGACCGTAAACAAGCCCGCCCCTTCCCGTTGGCCCGCCTTCACGGGGCCGGCTCGCGAGTGGGCGGGGCTAGAAGGAAGAGGCGGGGGGGAGAGCGAGCTCCAGGAACGGCGCCTGCGCGGTGGGCGTGATCCGGGCACTTAGGGCAGGATGAACGCTGCTTTCCAAGATGGCGACGGAGGGAGGAGGGAAGGAGATGAACGAGATTAAGACCCAATTCACAACCCGGGAAGGTCTGTACAAGCTGCTGCCACACTCGGAGTACAGCCGGCCCAACCGGGTGCCCTTCAACTCGCAGGGATCCAACCCTGTCCGCGTCTCCTTCGTAAACCTCAACGACCAGTCTGGCAACGGCGACCGCCTCTGCTTCAATGTGGGCCGGGAGCTCTACTTCTATATCTACAAGGGGGTCCGCAAGGTACCGACCCGGGCGTCACCGGGGCCCGCCAGCGGCGTGGGCAGAGGCTGGGAGCAGGGCGGTGACAGCGGGGCCAGGGTGACCGGTAGGGGCGGCCGTCGCTCCTACTTTTGAGTGGGCTGGTAACTCTACCGGGGTACTCCTGAGGAAAGGGGCTTCAGGAGTGAGGAGGGAGGTGGCGGTGGCGTTTCGAAGGGGTGGGGACCGTGGAAAGGGACCACGGGGTGCGAGGTTCCGTTTGGGAGGCCCCAGAAGAAGCCGGTTGCCTCCCCTCCGGCAGGGTCCGTCGGGCTCTGACATGGGCAGGGAGCGGGCCTGCGAGTCCCCGGAAGAGGTGGGGTGGCCGTCTCGTCTGCTGGGATCGCCTCGCCTCGCCTCCTCGGAGGGTCGGGAGTCTCGCCCTGGGTTGGAGAATGGGGGCGCAGGGCGGCTTTAGGAGGTCTGCGAGGCGGAACCCGGGCTGGGAAGCGGAGGACCGAGACTAGGTCAGACAGAACCTGCTCGGCACGCAGGGCTGCTCCACCTGCCGCCGCACTGACACTTCCAGGAGCGTCTCCTTTTGGTGTTAACGCTTTCTGTTTCCAAAAACACCCGCGGGAGGACGGCTGTCACTGTGCCGAGGGAACCTTCTCCCGGAAGATTGTCGAAGAGGGTCATCGTGTCCCCACAGTGTGGGAGGGGCTGAGTGCTACGGTCGGGAGGTCGAGATGATGTTTTCAGCGGACTAGGCTGGTTCGGGGGGTTCTGTGCGAGCGTGCCCAGATTCACCTCGCCTAGCAAGTTAGGCTATGTCCCGAACGGGAGGGATATGCCTCAAAAGCTACTTTAAAGGAACCGTCCTTCTTGGCGGGCGACTTAACAGTCATTCTGCGAAGCGTGTAATCATCCTTTGAAAGTATCTCTTTAAAAGCAGCAGTTTATTAGCGCTTTCTTTCTCATAGTTACCCAGTTTATTTGCTGTGTAACTGTGTTCTCACGGAGAACTGCTTGTTTTCGAGATTGTGGTCTTTGACATGACTCCTTGAAAGAGAGGAGATTAATGTACCCACAGCATCTTCAAACGGGACAAAGTGATAAAAGACTAATTCGTAACTCATGTGAAGATAAGTTGTACATCTTTAAGAGTGCACATTCCCAAGGTTTGTTGTATCCAGATCCAGTGCAGTGTTTTTGCTTGTTTACAAGAATTAGGGAAGTGACAGTGATATCTAAATGTAGCAAGTTCTTTGTTACACTCAAGGTGAATTTTTTTATTAATGTTTATGATAATAAGCATACTACTGAGTTTGGGGTATGCTGTTACAAGTTAGAAGTAAGTCGCCTGACTTTTCTTTTTCTCTCTTTTGGAATTGGGAAAGCGTGAAGTAGTTAGTAGTCTAGCAGCTGAAGTTTTGCTTCGACTCCCAACTTTGTTACTGACTTGAGTGACCTTGGATAAATTATTTAACTTTTATTTGCGCTTCTTTAAAAAGGAAATATTGTGCAGTGCACATGTTGTAATTAATAATATAATAACTATAATGAACTATAAAGCCCTGAAACAGTCAGTAGATGGTAAATACAGTTAAAATAAGCTTTGAGAGTAACTGTCAGACAGGAAGCTGCCATCTTGACATTGACTCTGGCACTGAAAGGATCACTTTTTTCTCTGGAAATAAATATAGAATTTTAAGTTTTAAAAATTTATGTAAAAATACAATGTGCATGAAAACTAAATTCATTATTGCTAGTACAGGCGTTACTTTTTTTTAAAAAAGGGGTTTTTTTTTTGAAGGTTATTTTTTCTGAAGCATTCTAATGGAAAACCTTATCTGGATCTGGTAGCCCTGGATTGCATCATAAAAACAGGTCTCTTGCCTGGAAATATTGTTACAACAGTGTTCTCTTTTAGAGGGACACTATTCACTGAAGCGTAAAACTAGGTGAACTTTCCAAAACTATACCAAAAAATTATTTTAAACAAGACAAATCTAAAATATGTAAATTGCCCTTACCTGCATAATTTGAGCACTTTTAACTTTTTTTGGATAAAACTTCATTTCTATGTGATATTATCTTATTTGCATTATGTCACAGACATTTCAACTCTCTTCCAGCCATTGTAACTTTAAAATTTTTATTTGTTTTTAACTTTATTTCACAGTATTACAGGAGTGCAAACGTTTTGGTTACATAAATTGCTTTTGTACAGTTTGAATTAAAGTTATAAGTGTGCCCATCACCCAGATAGTGTGCATTGTAACCGTTAGGTGTGAATTTACTCATCCATGTCCCCGCTTCCCACCTGCTTGATTTCCAATAAGTTTTATTTCCATATGTGCACATAAGTGTTGTGCACTTGAAAATTTTTGTTCTCCATAAATGAGTTTGCATTTATTTATTATTTTGGAGTATAAGTGACTGTTTTTGTGACTCTATTTTCTGACTTAAAATAGTGCAAATAGATTTTCTTTAACCAGAAAACAAAACATTTATTTCCTAGAGTTAGTAGTTGTAAATCTGCATTTTTGACAGTTGGGTATTTTTACTGTTTTTTTCCTTTGGGGCATATACTTTTGTTTTTTTTTTTTAGAGACAGGGTCTTGCTCTGTCATGTCTCACTCTGTCACCCAGGCCAGAATGCAGTGGCAGGGTCATAGCTCAGTGCAACCTTGAATTCCTGGGCTCAAGCAATCCTTTCACCTCCTGAGTAGCTGGGACTACAGGTGTGCTCCCCTACTCTGGCTACTTTTTGTAGAGATGGGGTGTTGCTATGTTGCCCAGGCTGCTCTTGTAATCCTGGCCTCAAGCAATCCTCCCACTTCAGCCTCCGAACATGCTGCTATTACAGATGTGAGCCACTGTGCCTGAGCAAAGCATATAAAATTTTGCAATAATTATTCAGATCATTCAGAAGGTCTCATTTGGATGAGAAAATTCAACTTTAGTCTGCCTGTAAAATGAGTGGAACATAGGTGTTTTGTTTTTTTTTTTTGAGACAGAGGCTTGCTCTGTTGCCTGGGAGAGAATGCCGTGGCGTCAGCCTAGCTCACAGCCACCTCAAACTCCTGGGCTCAAGCAATCCTACTGCCTCAGCCTCCTGAGTAGCTGGGACTACAGGCATGCGCCACCATGCCCAGCTAATTTTTTCTATATATTTTTAGTTGGCTAATTAATTTCTTTCTATTTTTAGTGGAGACGAGGGTCTCTTGCTCAGGCTGGTTTCGAACTCCTGACCTTGAGTGATCCACCCACCTCGGCTTCCCATAGTGC
>CAUYRT010013748.1:0-27668 GCA_963574885.1 Lepilemur ruficaudatus
CTCCCCCAAGAGTCTGACAAAAATGACCTGGGCTGGGATCCTGGCATCAGTATCTCCTAACCTGCAGGTATTTGTTTGTTAGTTAGGTGTTTGGGTTTTGTTTTTGCGTGGAAAACAACTGTTCTTTCATGCCACCTTCCGAGTTGAGGCTCTCGCTGTCTTCAGACCCTGGACAGCTCACCGTGGATTTCACCCTCAGCGTTAGCGCCGGGAAAACTCACAGGAGTCCTCCTGCGCCCTCTGGTGTCAGCAGTGGTACTGTACAGCTCCTAAGGAAAACATTTTATTACTCAAGTTACAGCCAGGGAAGGAAAAATTAGAAGAGACAGATACACAAGAGGAAAAAACATATAAGTAACCTGTAATCCTAACTGTTGACAACTTGTTGCCTATCTTTGCATAATTTTTTGATAAATTTTGTTCTTTAGAAAAATAGAAGTAGGTTGTATTTGCTGTCTTGTTAACCTTTTACTTATTATACCATGCATGCATTTTCATGTAAATTAATTCTATATCATTTTATTTGCCGGTACAAATGAATGGTATTTCTCATGCAATGGTAGTAAAAATACCTAACGTTTATCGAGCATTTACTATATGCTGGAAACTGTGCTAAGTACCTGGCGTGAATAATCTCATTTTGTATTCAACACCCCTTATAAAGTAGGTAGTATAACTATTCCTATTTTATAGATGAGGATATTGATATTTTAAGGGTTTGGTAATTTCCCTGCATGGTGGAGCCAAACTCAAACGTAAACATTTTACTCTCTGTTATCAGGTATATTAAACTTGTCCCTCATTCTTGTCATATTTGTTATTTTCTTTGGGAATCATAAATTATATTCTCTCTCTCTCTCTCTCTCTCTCTCTCTCTCTCTCTCTCTCTCTCTCTCTATCTGTGGTCATAAGATTGTTTCCTTATTCCTTATGCTAAATTCTTGGATGGATTCATACATCAAAAGATATGCATTTTAATGGTTTTACATCTCTTATCAAATTTTCTCCAAAAATGCTATATTACACTTTCAATAGAAGGCTAATGGAATGTGTGCTTGTGTATTCTTGTGTTTAAAAATGTCAGCTTCAATTTCTCATATAATGTAGAATGTACTAGTATATACCATACTAGAATATACTATTTTATAGATATGTAAACAAAAGCTCTTTAGAAGTAATTTTTAAGAGTGTAAAGGGGCTGGGTGCAGCTCACATCTGTAATCTCAACACTTTGGGAGGCTGAGGCAGGAGGATTGCTTCAGGCCAGGAGTTTGAGATCAACAGAGCAATACCCATTTCCACAAAAATAAAAAAAATAAGCTGGACATGGTAGTGCACACCTGAAGTCCCAGATACTTGGGAGGCTGATGATCACTTGAGCACAGGAGTTCAAGGCTACAGTGAGCCATGATCGCACTACTGCACTCCAGCCTGGGTGACAGAACAAGACCCTGTCCCCCCACCCTCAAAATTTATATATATATAAAGCATTCCTGATACCGAAAAGTTAAAGAACAGCTGCACTAGGAAAAGAAGCTTGAGTACATTTCTATGGTAACCCTCTCTACCCCTCTCTTTTTGGTCCACAGACTTTCTCCTTGGCTGCAGGAGGCGTTCTCTTCTGCTGAAGGGCCCTTTAGGTATTTTGCATTTTCATGCCCATTCCCCACTTGTGTTGAATTCAGCAGTTTACTCAGCAATGAATCTAAATTCCATGTGTGGCAACCATGCAGCCCAATGTTTCCGGAAAACCTTCCTCCTCTCATACTCCTCCTTCCTTACTATTCTCCTTCACCCTCTCAAGAATGCTGAGCTGGGGTCATCCGTGTCTGGGGAGGGGCAGCATGGTGCTGTGGAAAGGGAATTGGGTGTGAATATATCTCTGTTAGTGACCAGTTTGGTAACTACAGGTAATTACTTAACCTTTCCTCCAATCTAGGTTTCCTTATCCATAAAAATGAGAACATTATCTACATTTTTAGGGCTGTGAAAATTAAATGAAATAAATTAGATAAGGTATCTAGTACCAAGCTTGACAGAGAAGAGGAATTTGACAATGTTTGGTATTTACCTGAGTGTCTTTATTTTCAACTTTTTCATGCCTTTGTGTTTTATATGTGGCTCTTGTAAATAGCATATAATTGAGTTTTTAAAAAATCCAATCTGGCAATCTCAGTATAACTGGAGAGTTTTATTCATTAACTCACTTTTCTTTTCAGTTTTACCACCTATGCATGTAAGCTTGTTTTGATATATTGTTTGATTTTTTTGAATTTATAAAAATGCAATCACATTGCATTGATTCCTCTATAAATTTGCTTCTTACACTTACCGTTATGTTTTTAAGATCATTCATATTATTTTGTGAAGCTATAGTTTATTCAGTTTCTGCTGTAGAGTCCATCTTGTGTCTATTCCAAAACTTATCTTGTGTTGTGTTGATGGACATCGGGATTACCTCTAGCATTTGTTATTTACATATTCATTCGTTTTTGCTAGTATGCTCAATGCTTCCATGAGAATGTCTTCCAGTGCACACATACAGGATTTTCTAGAAGTGGAAATGCAAACTCCAAGGTATGCATATGTTACACTGTTTTTCAAAAGGATTATACAAATGTGCATTCCCATTACAATTGATGAAAGCTCCTTTTGCTCAACATCCTCACCAATATCGGGCATTTGGCTTTCAGTTATCTTTGCCAGTCTGAGGCATGAGGAATAAGATAATATTGTGATGTGAATTCCAATTTCTCTGATTAATAAGGGTGAGTATCTTGTCATTTGTCTGTGATCTTTTGTATTTCATTTTCTGTCAAACCCTTGTCCATATGCTCAGCCCATCTTTTTAGTCAGGAGTTAAACCTTCTGGAAAATTTTTTTTGTCTGTTATGTGTGTGGCAAACTTCCTTTTACAGTCTGTGGTTGGTATTTTCACTCACTTTTTGATGTCTTTTTATAAGCACGACTTCCTAATTTTAATATAGTCAAATTTATCAATCTTTTCTTTATGGTTTGTATCTTGTATAAGAAATTGTTCCCTATCCAAAGGCATAAAAAGCCATTAAAATATTTTCCTATATCATCTTTTCAACATTGTATAGTTTCAACTTACACATTTTACTCTTAATCCATGTGGAAACTATTTTGTGTTTGGTGAAAGCGGCGATCCCATTTCTTCTGTTGTCAGCGTGGATAACCAGTTGTCCTAACACCATTTATTGGATAGCCCATCTGGATTTGAAAAATCTCTTCATTTATGTAGGCTATCTTTACCACTTTCAATTGTAATTTTCTTCACATATCGCTTACATGTATTTTATTAGATTTACCACAAAGTATTTTAATTTTACTATTACAAATGGGATATTTTAAAGTTTCATTTTCTAAACACAATTAACTTTCCCATATTGATTTTGTATCCAGAAACCTTCCTATACCCCTACTTTCAACCATTTCTGTAGGTCGTTTGGATTTGCTTTCACAACGCTATCATCTGTAAATAATGAGTTTTTTATCTTCTTTCCCAAACATATATTTTTTTAAAAAAATTTACGTCATTGTATTCCCTGACTCTCCTGTATAATGTGGAACATGTGATAGAACATATGCTTTGTTATTGATTGTAAACAGAATCTTTTCAACATGTCATTATTAAGAATGATGCTTGCTGTAGGTTTTTTCCTTCTTTAAAAATGTCCTATATCACATTGTGGAACACTTGCAAAACTTTTCATCATGGAAAGGGATTTTTACTGACTGCTTTTTCTCCATTGATTGAGATGGTGATATGATTTTTCTCCCTTTAAATTGTTAATTTGATGATTTCAATGAACTGTTTCCCTAATGTTAAACCAATCTTTTTATTGCCAAGACAAACTCACCTAGGTTATGATGTATTATCCTTTTTTATGCACTGTTTGATTTGATTTGCTAGTATTTTATGTGGGAATTTTTGGAGTACTTTTTCCTTTCTTATTTGGTTTTGCTATTAAGATTATACTAGCCATTGCTCTCTGGAAGAGTTTGTATAAGTTTGGAATTAATTGTTCCTTGAACTTACCTGTGAAGCCAAATGGGGGGTGAAGGTTTCTTTGTGAGAAGGTTTCTGTCTACTGATTTAACTTTGTAAATGATCACACAAACATTCAGATTTTGTATTTCTTATAGAGTCAGTGTAAGTTGTATTTTAAAAATTATCACATCTAAATTTTCAAATTAATGGGCTTAAAATTGGCCATATTACATTCTTACCTATTAAATCTCTGTTAAGGTTTTCTTTCATCCTAATATTTCTTGTCTTCTCTCTCTCCTTGATTAACCTTTTCAGAGTCTTGTCTGTTTCATTCATCTTTTTCAAACAACCAACTTTTGGCATTGATTCTCTCATCTATGTTTATTTTCTATTCCATTAACTGTGGCTTTTATCTTTACAATTACCTTCCTTCGTTCTACTTCCTTTGGAATTAATTTGCTGGGTTTTTTCCCCCCAGCAAATTCTCATGTGGGATGCTTAGTGCCTTTTGACTTTTTGACTTTTTTCATTCTTTTACACGAAAGCATTAAAGATTATAAATTTCCCTGTAAGTACCGTAGCATTTCATAAGTTTTGACACAGTATTTTTGCTTCTCCTTTGATCCATTAGTTATTTAGAAGTTTTCAAAATTTCCAAACATGGATTTTTTTAATTTTGTTTATTAATTCTTAATTGCATTTTTCCCAGAGGACATTGTTTCTGTGATATCAGTTCTTTGTTTCTGTTGAGGCTAGCTTTATGGCCCCACAGGCGATCAACCCTTGAAAATGTTCCCAAGTATCTGGAAGAACGTGCATTCTTTAATTGTCCTATATACTGCCTGTACCCCAACTTGCTAATTGTGCTGTTAAAACTTCTATGTCATCATTCATGTTTTGTCTGCCTAAACTATTAATTTCTGAGAAGAGTGTGTTAAAATCTCTACGTACTTGTTTTCTTCTTGTAGTTCTATTTTTTAAAAATTAAATTATGCTCTTAGATGAAAATTTTAGAATTTCATATCTTCCTGATGAATTAAACTTTTTATCATTTTGAAGCAAACCTCTACCATCAGTAACCTCTTTTATCAGATATTAACTAGCTATGTTCAATCTCTTCGGGCATATTTGATTAAAATTTGTCTTTTCAGTTAATAATTATCTGGTATATCTCTTCCCATTCTCTGCCAGTCTTTGAGTTCATATGATTTGTTATGAATAGCATATAGCTGGATTTTAAAATATCCACCTAAGTATATTTTTTAGGATTTCTTTTAGCAAGAGTTTTGGCTAGTAAACCCAGAAAACCATCAGTTTCTATTTATTTTATTTTGCCTTCATTCTGAGAAAATGCTCAGAGTATAGAATTCAGGCTGTCAGTTCTCACCGCCCCAAAGCGACTGTTCTCCTGTCTTCTGGTGTCCATTGCTGTCCTTGAGAAGTCAGTCCTTGGACTTACTATTCTTCTTAGATCATAGTTTTGTCTTTTCTCTCTGGCCTCTTTAAAATCTTCTCTTTTTGGTATTCTGAAGTCCAATTACATGTCTAGATTTTTAAAAAAAAAACCATTGTGTACCCTATTGTTCATGGGTTTCTTTGATCTGATATCCTCTGCCCAAATTTTGTCTCTGCTTAATTTTATCTCCTTCTGAAACCTCAATTAAATATGTTATATTTCACTCAACTCTCCTTGTCTCAGCTTTCTTTCATATTTTTATCTCTCTCTACTGCGTTCTGAGTCATGCTTTAGATCTATGTTTTCATTCACTAATTTTCTCAGTAATGTAATTGGTTTAATGTGTCCACGTTTTAAATTTTTAATCATATTCTCCAGTTTTATAAGTCTATTTGGTTCTCTTTCAAATCTGCATGGTCATCCTTAATGGACTCTATTCTCCATATTTCAATCTTCTCTTTTATTTCTTTAAATGTATTAAATTTCTCACGTAATTTGGATAATCTCTTCCCATTGTCTGTTGATTTTGTCATCCTCATTCATGAGTATCGCTTTTGGCTGAAA
This sequence comes from Lepilemur ruficaudatus, assembly GCA_963574885.1. Taxonomy (NCBI): domain Eukaryota; kingdom Metazoa; phylum Chordata; class Mammalia; order Primates; family Lepilemuridae; genus Lepilemur; species Lepilemur ruficaudatus. The sequence continues at coordinate 6,036 of CAUYRT010013748.1, forward strand.
GCTGCTCACTTTCCTCAGAACTTGATTGCCAGGAACTGTTTGAGCTGCGAGTTGAACTCAGGTTCTTCCAGAGAGCATTCATGTGCTTCTATCTGCTGCTTTAGGACACGGCTAACTCTGTTCTGTTCTCAGCGATCTGTTCAGAGTCTTTCTGGGACACTTCGGTAATATGAACTTGGAGCAAAAGCCTTTATCAAGACAAGTTTATGGGCATGAATCTTCAGAGGAGGTCTTGTTCCTTTACCCAGCACCAAGGGTAAGATAGCCTGTTTCATCATGGTAAGAATGTAGCTAACATTGACACTAAGAATGTAGCTCTATGAGATCACGGTAAGAATGTAGCTAACATTGGCTAAGAATACAGCTCTTTGAGATCACATGTGTATGCAGAGAGGGCTTCTATTAGATTTCCCCACCTTGGGCAGGCCCTGGGATCTCGTGCATAACCCGTGTGCAGTGGCCAAAGGGTGGTGGGGATTGTTGCACAAGTTCTCTAAGTCCAGCAGGAACCCTCAGGGTAAAAGCTGGCTTTGGTGTCTCCATACCTTTCTGGATTCCTGCTTTCACTCAGCTTTTGGGATCTAGGCATTTCTTAATCTTATACCATCTCATACTCCATATTCCATGCGTTTAAAAAAATTATTTTTGTTTTATTCAAACTTCTACTTGTTTATAATGAGAAGATCATGCCAGGTATCAAACCATTTATTTATACAGCAAGAAATAGATACCCTAGGGTTGTCATAGCTTCTAGCTTTGTGCCTTTTGTCCTAATTTTCCTATGAGACTCCCCCCCATTTTTCTTCTTTTGAATTGTTTCATTTTTATTTTTCCCTTTCCTTTTGTAGTGTTTTGTGATTCATTGTTTCTACTCTTTTAGTGTTTACCTTCAAAATGTTACAATGCATTACCGTGTTCACTTTGCTCTGGCACAATAGCAGGGCCTTAGAAGAGTAAATCCAATTATGCCTCTCCAACGTATATGGTATTTTAAAAAGTCAGTATCTTAGCTCATTATTTCATCCTACAATTGAAATATTTTTATTTTGCATAGAAAATCATTTTTCTAGATTTCCTTAGATGTTTACCAATTTTTTAATTAACCATCTTTTTCGATCTCAGATCTTTTTTCTGGGATAATTTGTTTTCTTCTTGAAATGTATTTTGGGAATCCCTTTGATAAAGTTCTGCTGATCATAAACTCTGCTTGGTTTATATCAAAATATGGCTTTATTTCATGCTAGTTTTTGTAACAAAATTTTGCAGGATATATAGTTCTGAGTTGGCAGTTAATTTTTTCTCAGCAATTTAAAGACATTACTTCCCCGTCTTTTAGCTTCTGTTATTTTTGTTGAAATTTCTGCAGTCAAATTGTTCCTTTGTTCCCTATATTCTATGCTTTTTTTCTCGGACACTGATGACATTTATGGTAGGCCTTCTTACTGTGTCCTCCACATAGATTAACCTCTTTTTCCTACAACTCCTTATCTCATGGCTGCATTCTGGGTAACCTGGATTTGTCTTGATGTTTATTATTATTTTTCTTTTTTTCTTCAGGAGGTACAGGGCTTAGGGCTTACTTTTTAACTTGAAGTATTATTGAATTATAATATTAATTCTCTCTTCATCTATGTATGTTACTTAGAATATTTTATTTTTTAAGAGTTATACTTTTTATTTCATGGGCACATTATTTTTGATAGTCCTTAGTCCTTCCTTATTTTTTAAAATTCTATATTTTATTGTAACAGTTCTTACTTATTCTACATCTGATCACTTCAATAAGCTGAAGTCTTTGTGAGGAGATAGAATAGTCCACATGGAAGAATAGTTTCTGCTAAGTCTCACTATGGTGGTTTATTTCCTTGGGTGCATGATGGTTACATTTAATGTGACTATGGCCGTACAATCCATGAGGGTTCTGAGCTCCTGGGCTGACTTCTTCCACAGGGAATGTGCCTCCGGGGGACTCCTAACATCTTCAAGTTTATCCATTTCATCAGTCCCAGGCTTATATTCCAAATCTACTCCTGGTGTAGGCATTTGCCCTCAGAAAAAAAAAAAATAGCTTTTTGGCTTTGCCTATGCTCAAGTTCATTCTCAACCCACTGTTACATTTTCCCGTTTGGAGTTGTTTTTGTTTGCTTGTTTGGGCCATTGAAAACTCCCCTAGTTGCTCATGAGTTCAGTAGTGCTTGAAAAAGCATGCTTGTTATAATCTATTCAGAATCTAGCAATGCTTTAGCTAACTGACCCTTCATAATGTCTAGTCTGCCAGATTGTTAGATGTCAGAAATCTAATAAATGGCAATCATTATTGATTCAGAAAACATAGCTTGTCTACCATGGGGCGACATGGAATGCAGTCCTGGAGTGTTGAGAAATTCATAAGCAGTTATTGTAAGAAAGTGCCAAATATAATTGATTGTTGCGAAGTTACATAGATTTTTGAATCAGCATTTTAAAAATTGGAATTAGGTCTACATAATGCAGACTTGTTTTGACACAGCTGCCATTTCAGATTCAAATGACAGAATTTGTTCCAGAGGAAACAGCACACACTTTTAAATTGTTCAACAAGCCTGTACTGATGCCCTTACAACGCTGCTTCCTGGGGCAACAGTCCTTCTGCCAGCTCACATCAAAATATACATTTAGCATGAAGGAGAAAGTGACCTTCTGGCTCCCCGAGTTTATTTTCTTATTCTCTCCTTTTCTCCCTTTTCTCCTCTTGCTAGCTGACAAAATTATATCTAGATCTTAAGTTTAAACTCCAAAGGAGAACAAACCATTAAGAATCGAAGGGGTGTTTGTCCGAGAATCTTAGGCCTTCCAGTATTCCAAGACAGAAAAGAATGTCTTTTCAGTAGGAAAGAAGATGGTTTTGTAGTGTCTTCTGTGTGCTAGAATAAGTAATCCACTTGATGTTCTTATAATAAGATGTGCCCTTCTATTTTCACTCCTCTCAGATATGAATTATTAAAAACTCTCTTATTGTTCCTCTGTAAGTCCTATATGTCATGTAGAACTCATGTTGGAAAAAAAAATGGAAAAACTGGAAGTAGCAAAAAATAATGCATCTGGAGCTTCTGATTCCTGCCCATAGTTAAATCATTTCTCGTACTTTTGTTCAAAAGCATTTTTTTTCCCATTTTATTTTCATCTTGTGTAGAAGGTGATTACCCTTCAGAGACACCTGCAGGGAGAGGCTATGAGAATGACTGATAATTTCTAATGTGTTTGTCTCTACATTTTCTTTCCAACATTTTACTAAATCGAGCACATCTGCCATGAAGCATCAATGGAGGAGGGCCTCATTAAATATTAAATACTGTTTTCTACCTCTGCAAGTGTTTGTCCTATACAAAATCCTCAAATGGTGAAAGTGTGCAGGAGGGCAATGAAAATCTTTAAGAACTGCAAACTGCTCCTTGCAAAAGACAGCCCTTTTATGCTGCTGGTGTCTTCTGAGCAGTTAGCCACCTGCTGCTTTTCCCACTTGAACAATTGTTATGATAGTATCTCTAAATAATCATTGTAATGGAAACTTCAGTCTATTTGCTGATTAGAAATGATCTTTAAGATGTGTAAAACTTATTTGTCCAATAGCCAATCATTCAAAATGAGAGAAAAAGTAGATATATCATAAGACTTATATTACTTTTACCAAAATAGATTCCTCTGCCTTTACATATATAATTGAAAATATGGATTTTTAATCTATTTTACATTCACTGTGGGATTTTTCCCCTTCTGCAATTTTGAGCCCTTGAAAAATCTGAGACAGTTTTTCCTTTTAGTGCCATCTGCTGGTCTAGATATTCTGACTGGGTTCTGGTTTGTACACTGGAGAACACTTTCATTTTTAATGTAATGAAAAATCTTCATTCAGAAATCTTGTTAAAAGATTTTTATTTCACCTATACCTAATATTTGTTATATTTGAATTCACAGGTCCTTTTTACTTAACCCCAAAAGTTATAATTATCATGACTTAAAGTCATTCATAAGTATATTCAATCTATATTTTATATGTTATTATAATGTATTCATGCTGACTTCTCTATTTTCCTTGATAATTATGAAAGTTTGGAAAGTTATGATCCATGTTTGATTACTTAATTTCTAAGAAGCAAATTTTTAGGCTACAGGAAAAAAAATTAAGTATTTGAATATTTTATAAGTGGTTTAAATGAACTTTTCTCAACTTGAGAAAAAAAACATTTATACTTATTTCAGAAGCTATTAAACAGGTGGATGTTGAACTATTGGGTCTTGGAGACTTTCTGCATTTGTCATATCCAGTTATCAGCAATTTTGTCCTGCTTTCTGTAGTCTATGACAGATGCCTTCCGAAATCCCAGATGTTCATTAGTTTTATTTATTGTATTGCTCCAAAGAGATGTCTATCCGCAATTGGAGATCCAGATGGCTTTGCAATGGAGGGGTATTTCTCTACCTTTGTCTTAGCTCTGAAGGGTGCCCAGTGGTTTGCTTGCTGCGCCGTTGGCACGCTCACCATCTCAGCGGTTAGCCAAACACTGGAACACATCCTCTCTTTCCTCTGCTCACTGATGAGATATAATTTATGTTGATTCAACTCTTCACAAATTGCCATCTGTCAGCTTTGCTTTTGCTAATCCCTCATCTCCTTTCATTGCACTGGGTTTAACTGGCAGAAGTTCAGGTACTGGCTTGGAGCAAAGGCTCCCTGTCAACGGGAAAGATCTCATTTGAAACTCACACCTCCCTCATGGATTGCCTTCTTCTCAATCTCGACAGTGGCAATATTTTCATTTGGTTTTGCATCATCCTCTGCTACACAGGAAATAAAATGGCAGCACCCGCTGACATCTCTGGCTTCTGTGACTGGATTGAGAAGCAATTTGGCATCTATTGTCTTCCAAGTGATCTGTCTTTGTTGGGATTCTCTGGTCTTGTTTTAGGCTTCCAAGGGCTGGATATACCCAGTATTCACAGCAAAGGACTGAGAATCCTGCTTCTTCTTATGCCTGGAGCACAGAACAATTGTACTGAAGATTTCCATCCCAAAGGGGCTATCTTCATAGTTTTCATATGGATCTGAAAAAATATCTTTCTACAGCCCTGAAATATAGAAAAAGTCATTTAATGCTAATTAGAAAGTAGACAAGCATCATTTAATTAATAAGAATATTAAATCATGATGAAAATCTCTGTGTCAACAGACTAAAATTAAGCATAAGTAAATCTTATGTTTATCTTTTAGAAGTGCTTTTCCCTAAGCCAAGATTTCTCAACCTTGACACCATTGAAATCTTAGCCCAAATAATTCTTCATCATGGGGGCATCCTGTGCACTGCAGGGAGTTTATCAGCACCCCTGGCTTCTACCCACTGAGTGCCAGCAGTACCCCTGTCTCCCAGGTTGTGACAACAAAGAATATCTCCACACATTGCCATATATCCCTTGGGGGACAAAATTGCCCCCCCCATTGACAGCCACAATTATTACATATGAATATTAATGAAATAAAAATACTAAGATGTGGGCCATTATCCAGAAGTCCAGGTGGTTTTAGTTAGCTTGCAACTAAAGCCACACTGTAAGAGAAACGTCACAAGAATTCAAACATGACATAAAAACAGAACTTCAAACTAGAGAGGAATATAAAAACATTTCTTCCAGAAATGGAGAGCCAGGATAGAACTCACGGTCCAGGGCTCTGGACATTTCAGCAAGATCTGGGGCCTGGACACAGGACTCATTAGTTAAATGTTCTCACAGAGATATTTCTAATTACATATATTTCTTACTTTATAGTAAAGCAGGAACCTGTGAAAACTTGTCATGGACTGCTGCTCGTGGATTGCTGCTACTTTTAGAACCACAGATCTGATGGATAGATGCTGAGTGATAAAAGAAGGAAAAGTCTCTAATGGGCTATGTTGATGTTATGGTTCCTGGCCACGAGCTCTCTGAATATGCCCTCATTGAGGGCCTGTCTGTACCTGAATTTTGTGCATTTCCTAGAAGCAGAATCCCAATGCTGAAATATGCATCAAACTCTATGGGAGCTCTGTTACAGTCTTCAGCCTGATCCCAATTAAGCATGGGGGTTATAAATTGTTTTTAGTTCCAAGGAAGCTTTTCCAGTGGGCATGTTAATATATATAATTGTTTCCTTACTTCATGCAGTGGATACACCATGAGTTACATCATGCCCCTGAAATATAAAATCTAATATAAGATGGTTAGTTCTGAAACAAAATAGTAAGTCCAATCCAAACTTGTGTTATCGAGGAATTGCATTTTTTACAATCATCCATACTGTGTCATATCTACTACTTAAAATAGTGCCTGGCTCTGTAATTTGGGGCTAATGGAATTAATCATGCCCATCATGGCTGGTAGAGACAATATCTCATAGTAGTTAAAAACATGAATAACCAGACTTTGCTAAACCTCAGTTTCTACATCTATGAAATGGGGGATAAAAATACTTCCTGTGCTTCTTGGGTTTGCTATGAGGGTTGAGATATCAGTTATGAAACATGAGGTTCTGTATCTGGCACACAGAAGAAAGGGCTCAAAGCTCTTTGCCACTAGTAATTCACTGTTTGATTATATAGTAAATGTTGTTGTTATGGGGGCTACCAGGTGAGAGTGACACTGTCTTCTATACCAAATGCTTCACTAGGCTTACCTGCTCAAGAAAAACTTGGGAAATCCACACCTAAGAAAAAAGGTTATCCTTCCTAGAAGTAATCCAAGACATTTAAGTGACTAGATAGAAGAGACTGGAAAACTCTTCATTAGGGTTTACTGCAATTTTGTAGAGAAATATGGAACCAATATATTATACCCTAGCCTAAAAGACCAACAGAACATTCAAAGCCATCTTGGAATATATATATACACACACACACACACATACACGCATATATGTATAAAGTGGGGAAGGGTAAACAGCAAGGATTTCAGTTTCTTTCCAACAGTGGCCAGGGGTCAAATTGCCTTAACAAGCAGACGTACCATTTCTGATCCCTCTGTGACTAGACGGTAGAAGCCCCTGCACTGGACTATCACAGCTCAGTTACTGAGTCGCTAAGATGTGCTGCCGCCAAAGCCACCTTCTGAACATCATCTGACCTCCCATGTGGACTTCCCACTGGGAGAACATACATTGGTACAGCATATTCTAGGTCCCTCTGGAAATGATACGGCTCACTGTGAATGCCACCTTTGGATGCTTTGAGGGTTTGAGGAGTACATAGCAGTTCAGGAAGTCACTCGAGAATGAGAAGCAGCACAGGACATGCATAGCTAAGGACTGGGCCTTTGAAGGTTGATCTGCATCAATGGCTTCTGAAAGACAACTGAAGTTAAACAATCACTGTATCAGTGACCTTGATATCTCCTCAATGCCTAAATACTTTGTGCTTTGCTGCTCAATCTGGCAACCTTCTGTATTAGTCTTAGTGATAACTATAATCACTGACTGACTGTTGTAGGCTTCTGAACATGGTCATTCCTCTTCTTTAAACAGTGAGATACTAAATAACGATTCAATAATTATGAATAAAAATGTATACATATGCATATAGATGCACTACATTCCAGGAGAATTGTGAGAAAATTCTATTTTTGGAGGGTAAAAAGTTCTAGGAGAAGTATCTAAAATATATTTGAAAGCTATCTCTAAAGTGAAATTTTACTGTGATGGATACCTATAAAAGGAAAGTGAAATGTTAAACTTTTGATAAATTAAAAAAAAAGCTTACCACAAAAAAGGTAGCAGAGGGCATAAATGATATATATATATTTTTTTGAGGCAGAGTCTTGCTCTGTCACTTGGACTAGAGTGCAGTGGCATCATCACAGCTTACTACAAACTCAAACTTCTGGACTCAAGCGATCCTCCTGCCTCAGCCTCCTGAGCAGCTGGGACTATGGCCTCACACCACCACACCCAGCTGATTTTTTCTGTTTTTAGTAGAGATGGGGTCTTGATCTTGCTCAGGTTACTCTTCAACTCCTGGCCTCAAGTGATCCTCCTGCTTTAGCCTCCCAGAGTGCTAGGATTACAGGCGTGAGCTACCGTGCCTGGCCAATCAATATTTTGAGCATCTTGATAGTTAAAAATACAATATGAAATAGAAATATAGGAATTACTAGCTATTAATCTGAAACATTATTCAAATACCTCTACAGAGTGTACAATTTTAGACACTTCCTAGAGAGTTGAGATTTGGGTTGGCATCCTTTCTTGTCACATACCTGCAATTACTTTCCAGAAGCGCAGCTCCACAGTGCAGTCTGGCATTCTACTACAAGTCTGTTGGGTATAGTAGCATATAGAAAAGAAAGGAAATAAGGAAAGCCATTCTTGGGAAAAACAAAACAAAACAAAACAAAAATTTGTGTGTTCACTGTTGGCCTAAAACAGGGTCAAAATTACCTACTCAGTGGGTGAAAGAGCATTTGTCTCAAGCCTGGTAAGGTGCAAGGAATGTGTGTGTTGGGGTGGTGGCTGTGACTTGATACTCTTCCCAAGGCTGTCTGGTGCCTTATTTTTTAAAAAAACAATGCCAAACCTGTAGACGAGGAGTCTTAACCAAGGGGATTTCCCTCCTGGCTGTACGTCAGTGCTTTTCAGAAGCACCAATGCTTAGAGACTTCCTCGTTCAATGTAAAAAGCCATTCTAAAAATCAAAATAAGCTAGATAAATTATGAAATTAGAGGGTTTGTTTTTAAAAAAAAAAAAAACTAAGAGAATTGAAGGTGCAAGGAAACTTAAATGAGTTAAATTTCACAAAGTGATGAGTCCTGGACAGATGAGAGCCCCACAACTGCTTTTACACCTGTGGAGTGGCAGGAGGGGAGGAGCCAGAGGGAGTGAGGAGAAACGAGCGGTGACAGTCAGGCTGGGCTGGTGTGACAAGTACCACAGACTGGGTGGAAGTCTCAGGTCAAGGTGTTGCAGGGTTGGTTCTATCCTGAGGTCTCTCTGTTTGGATAGCAGATGTCTGCCTTCCTCTGGGTCTTCACACACTCTTCCCTCTGTGTATGTCTGTGCCCCAGTGCCCTCTTTTTTATAAGGACACGAGTCATATTGGATAGGGCCCTTTTTACTTTAATCACCTCTTTAAAGACCTTATTTCCAAATACTGTTACTCTCTGAAATGCTGTGGATTAGGGTTTCAAAATGTAAATTTTGTGAGGACACAATTTATCCCTATAACACCAGTCCAACTCTTAATGAACTCTTAATAGCCACAAGTGGGCTGGTTCACACAGTCAGAATCCCAAGGGTCCAGGCACACAGCAACTTTCCCCACTTGCAACTCTTTCCTGCAGGTCTTCATTGAATGTTTGGGGACAGTGTGTCAGTTTCCTGTTGCTGCAATAGCAAATTGCCATGAGCTTATTGGCTCAGAACAACACAAATTTCCTATCTAACAGTCTGTAGGTCAAGAAGTCTGATGAAGTCTCACTAGGCTAAAATCAAGTTGTCTGCAGGGCTGTGTTCTTTTCTAAAGGGTCTAGGGAACAATCCATTTCCTTGCCTTTTCCTGTTTCTAGAGGCTGCCTGCACTCCTTGGCTCACGGCCCCTTCCTCCATCTCCAAAGCCAGCAGCCTCGCAGGTCTCTGAACCTGCATCCATCATCACATCTCCTCTTCTGCCTGCTCTTTGGCCTTTGTCTTCCACTTTTAAGGACTCTTGTAATTATATTGGGATTATCCATCCAGACAAGCAGAACAATCTTCCTTTCTTAAGGTCCACTGATTAGCAACCTTAATTCTCCCTTCCCATGTAACCTAACGTATTTGCAGCTTCCAAGGACTAGGGTGTGAATGTCTTTGGTGGGGAGGGAGGGCATTATTCTGCCCACCATAGTGGCATGTCAAAGGCTGGGGCAGAACCAGAGAGCTGAGGGACAGCCCCCTGAAGTCATGACGTGCCTTCCCCTAGGGCAAAGCAGTTGCCCTCCAAAAGAGATGGGAGGGCAGGAAGCCGAGAGAGACTCTTCCAAGGCCTCCGAGGCCTCCACAGAGTAAATGGTAGTGCTGGGCAGGGCTGGAGAGCAAAACCTCCCCACAAGTGCAGAGCAGCTGGGATGGGAAGTGGAGAAAAGTCTCCCGGCCATCCTGAAAGTCAGCAATTTGGCCGCCAAATGAAAGAGCTCAGATGTCACCAGTGCTTGTATTCCAGGCTCTGTAGAAAAGCAAGGTCTTTCTGACTTAAAACACTGGAAATTGGCAGTAAATTGAGTCCAATTAAGGCTGCCACAAAGCTCAGACCCAGCACAACTACAAATCAGAAAGTATCAGCTCCTTCCCCAACTCTGGCAGCCTGACACAAGCAGGGACATGGAGGAAGTGTCATTTACTGCTGTCTCCATCCTTCTTTCACACAAAATGTTTAAATAAAAGCCAATATTGTAAGACACAAAAAGGGAAAAGAAAATGTGACCTATTGTCATAAATAAGAAAGAGGCAACAGCAGCAGAGCCAGCTGGCCCGACATTAGAGTGACCAGAAAGGGACCTTAAGTTGGACAAAGATGCCAAAGAATAAAGACACAGAGAACTGTACACAACGCTGAACTCTAGTAGCACACTTGTTCCTCACAGGGGTTTGGGTTAGCAGTTCCGAAACTACTTTATGTGTGTTCTAGGGTTAGACAAGTAAGAAAATACATTATAGGTAATGAAACTTTCTCACCATCAGAGAAAAAAAGTTATAAATTCACAAAGGGGGAAAGCAAGAATGAACCCTGAAGTGTTGGATTAGAATTGGAGAAATTGGTAGGATTTCATTCGTACTTTTAAAAAATCATATTCAGTAGACAGATATGGAAACTAGTTAGAGATATGTGTACGTGCCTGAGTTGGTAGACATACATATGTTTCTAAACTCTATCTACTGAGAGGGTCTAGAGGCAGCAACATCATAATAGTACTGAGTATACCCATAGCCCAGACCTTGGTTCATAAATTCCATTCTTCATAAAAGGAACCAGAGCGCCTTGGAAGAAAGGTTGATTCTAGGGCAAGGTTAAGGAAAATTCAAGATGAAACAGGAGCATCTTACAATGCCAGAAGGTAGAGAGATGCTCAAAAGAGGATGAGGATATATCAAAAGGCTCAGGCACCAACATGAAAAAGCTCCCAACACCAAAATTGAAACCATTTAATCAGTAAAAATGATAATATTAGATTAAAATCCATAGAATGAAATACATATTCATGAGTTCACACTGACATACGTAACTAATTGAATAAATAAATGGGGGAAAGAGATAGCTCTTTCTTACAGAATTCTGATTAATGAATATAGAAGAAATATATAGAAGGGAAATAGAAAATTATCCCTAAAACACCACAGCAAGATTGTTGCATGGAAGATTCACCAAAAGTTTGAAGAGAAATAGGGTGTTTGTACAGTCTCAATGCATCTCCTCAAGAAATGTTTTAACTGTAAAGAGAAAAATAACTTTAAAGTGGAGAAACCCAGAAGTCAATGCCTTTAACAAACAAACATCACCAGTAATAAGACATAGTGACATTATGTCCTTGGTATAATGTGTTCAGAAAGGTACATCACTTCTGTAGTGTTTGCTCAAAATGCATGACTTCAATCTAATCATGAGAAAGCATCACACAGACCCAGATTGAGGGACAAGCTACAAAATTCAGCACTCTTCAAAAGCTTCAAGGTCATGAAAGACAAGGAAAAATCAAGGTACTGTCTCAGATTGGGGAGACTAAGGTGACAAAACAGCTAAATGCAAAGGGGGATCCCAGATGGGATCCTAGATTGGATCCTGGGCCAGAAAAGGGACATTACTGGAAAAATCTGGTGATAACCAAGTAAAGTCTGCAGTTTGGTTAATATTAATAGTAATGTTCCAGTGTTAGTTCTGATAATTGTGCTATGGTTATGCAAGGTGTTAACATTACAGGAAGCAAGATGAAGGGTATACGGGTTCTCTACTGTTCTCGTAACTTTTCTGTAAATCTAAGATTATTTCAAAATACAATTGAAAGAAAAAAGATGCCAAAGGATCTAGTGGAAAAGGTTGGTGATATGCCTGAAGAGAAGGAGAATTTCTAAAAATTACCAATACCTGGGTCTTACTCAACAGGAATCCTGGTGTAATTGCTCTGAGGCTAGGTGCAGGCATTTGGAGGGGGTGTGTGTGTAATTTTCCAGATAATTCTAATTATAGCCAAGGTTGGGAACTACTGGGCTAGCTTAGTCAAATTAGCATTAAAATATAAAGAAACTATATGTAGTGTGTTGGGGATCCCTAAGACTGCCCTTACACTTGGAGATTTGCTAGAAAGACTCAGGGGAATGAGCATCTAGTTTTAGTCATGGTGAAGATTCCTTCCAGCAACAAGGTGAGGACATACAGTCAGACTGTAAGAGAAGCAGCCGTAGCAGAGTCCAGAGGAACCCACGTGCAGGCTTCCTTATGCTCTCCCCCTCCTACGAGCGGACACCCTTGAGCACGCTTCTTTCTCCAGCAACAAGTGTGTGCTGTTTCTGCCCAGCGAAGCCCATTAGAGAAGCCAAGGTTTTCATTAGAAAAGTCCAAGGTCTTCATTGGGAGCTGGTCACTTGTGTACTCTCTGCTTAACATGCACCGAAATTCCAAACTCCCAGAAGGCAAGCAGGTGTTTAGTGTACAACCACATTAGTTGTACAAATAGTGTAAGCACAACGAGTCACCCTTATCAGTTAAGAAAAGTTTAAATCATTGTAAGGAACTGTTTACCAATCAGATTGCCAGACGCCAGGCAAGGGCCAGCCTTGCAAGCAGCCTTTCTAAGGATGGTATCTCAGGCCTGCTGGGGATACCCTTTCCCCACACACAGAGTAACTCATCACCATCACCAACATTTTACTGAGCACCTCTGAGAGGATGATCCCCGTGCTAGCTCTTTCACATACACTATCTCGTATAATCCTTATGACAACTCCGTGGGATGGGTATTATCTTCATTTTACAGCTGAGAGAATTTGAAGCTTAGAGATGTTTTTACCCTAAGAGATAATTTAACCAAACATGACACAGCCAGTAAATAGTTATCCACACACGGTTCAATTCTTACACATCCTGTTCTGAATCTTCATTTTTTTCCATTGAAATTAGAGACAGATTATAGCTCTCGCTCTCCTTACCATAGAGCATTTTTGAGGATTAAAGATGATGCCTTCAAAACTATCTAGAATGAAATTATATAAACCCTGCTTTTTTCCATTGTTATCACCCATATAGGTGGTTTTAACAAAAAGAAGGGTCTCAAGTAATCAATAAATACGGCATTTGAAAAATCAGTTTTAGGGGTTTCCTGAATCTCTTTTCCACATTACAATAGTACACAAAAGTAAAAATTTCCCAAATTATTGTTAGTTTGCTTTTTTTTAATGTAAGTATCTGGGCTTTTGCTTTTTATATATTTGACTCCTCCCGTCCTTGGACCATGTGGGGTTTTTGTAAGTGTTACACGACTCAAAGCTGCTGACAATTCACCAACCTGTTACAAAACATGAGCTTCCACAGCCTCTCTGGCAGTTCTGTTTCAACAACCGTCAAGCTCAATTTTATTATCAACACTCTTATGTATATTTCGGCATCTGGAACTGAAAGGTGAAAGAAAAGGCCTCTCTGTTCTGTACCAGAATAAACCCTCCCTTTGTAGCATGCCCTAGAGGGCACCCCTGGTCTTTCCCTGGATCTTGGGAGCAGGACTTGGGCTGATCCAGCAATGGGGCTGTTGTGAAAACTTCAAAGAGGAGCTGCCCTTGTGTTCCTGCTCTTGTGGTGGAGTCACTTCTCATGGGGCAAACCGTGGCTGCTGCGAAGTTTATGCTGATTGAAGCAAAGACTAAGCTGATTTAGAATTTCAACTAAAAGATAGCCTTAATGAAATAGAGTTTACATTTCCAGAAAGGAGCCAGCCAACTTTCTGTAAAAGGCCAGAAAGTAAATATGTTAGGTTTTGCAGGCCACATGGTGTGTCTCTCTGACTCGGCTCTGCTGTTGTAGTTCCCAAGTAGCCTCAGACAATACACAAACAAGTAGGCGTGGCTATGTTCCAATAAAACTTTATTCACAAAAACAAGCAGCAGGTTGGGTTTGATTTACAGGCTGCAGTTTGCCAACACCTGTTCATGAGTAGACTTTGCAATATGTGTTTTTTTCCTCTCATGTAAGATACCCAGGGAATCGTTAACTCCTTTATTCATAATGTACCACATGATTCCTATCTAGAGCACAAGCAGGCTCCATACCCAAATGTGAGAAGTAACAGATGTGAAGTGCATGATATTGGTTTATATATTTAACTTTCTTTATGATGGATACCGGTACTAATCATTCTTCAGTATAGAACTGCAGCTAGAACCCGTGTGTGTTAATCAATAGCACACAGCCACTGTGTTTGGCGTACTGCCACATCCTACATGGACAACAGCTGGCACCTGACTGCGTTTGCAAAATGTATTCAGGTACAAAGACAAAAGAACCATCTCCAGACGCCTGCATACTGTACTGCATCTGGAAAGAAGCTAGGGTATAGAATCAACAGCAGTCCTGCTGGCCCCACCACACAGAAATTCTTGGGAGACCAAAATTTACAAATGCAAGTAAAATCTAGACAAGACTTTTGGGTTCACAGGAAGTTTTTTCTAAATGCAGTCTGAATTTCAAAATGTAGCTATGCTTATTCAGTGATTGATTTGCACAAAATATGAATGCTATTTGAATTTTAACTACAGGTGCCTTGAGTATTCTCCCTCTGAATTAAAACCATGGCCGGTTGTTTCATACAGCAATTACAACCAGTAGGTGGCATCTAACAGCTAGGATAATATTTTGGAGCTATTTTTAATATCAGACTTGCTGATTTATGAGGGCTCACCCTCCAATGTTCATTTATAGTAGATCATTTTAATTTTTAGCCCTACTCATCATAGTTTAATTTTAAAACTTTCATCCAATAAATTCATATAAAGGGTTTAAAAAGAAAAAAAAATCTCTCAGTTTGAACCTGATAGTTCTACTGCACTTCCACATAATAAGCAGACTAATTTCCGAATTTTAAAAATACCACCTAAAGACATTAAACACTGAACACAGGCATTTCAAATATAGCCGGTTCTTCTCTATGATTGAATAAAGGACCCGGACTGAAAAATATGCAATGGTGTAACACCAAACACCCTCCAACTTGGACAAATCCAGTGGGAATCAATTGAATTTTAAAGTTTCACAAATAATTAAATTACCGAATAAGATGGACCAGAAGGAGAAAAACCAAAAGATTGAATTCTGTTCCTTAGAGTTCATTGTGTTTTTAGCTGACTGTGTTTAGTTATGTGCAATTGCAACAAAGTCAAGTCATTAAAAACCCATCTATTTTCTTACGCAACCTCAACAGAACGTCAATGGGTTTCACCACTTATAGATAATACACTTTTTAAAAGGAAGCAGAATCTGCCAGTCTCAACTCTTTCTTTTCCCTGCAATGCTTACGGAAGCCAGTATCGTAGATTATAATAAATAATCTGAGATCCAGAATAAAAAGAATGCTTGTTATGATAACATTTTCTAGGCTGTGAGCTACACATTTTGGTGTCTGAGTTTGAGCTAGATGGATTGCATAAATAAAATAGCGTTCTTGGAAATGTGAAGAACAGAGGTCTGCGGGGGGCAAAAGAAATCATCTAATCAGAGACTTGTTTCTTACTTTAATCATGAGCCATAAAAACAGCCAAATCCCATGTCACGCTGCAGTAAAGGTTACATCAGCACTTCATACAATATTTATAGTGTAAAAGAAGCCTCGCAGTCCAACTCCAATATGACATTAATCTTCCTGCTCTCTCCAGCCCTCTTTCCATGATGCCACCTCACTCCCACCCCTTCCCGCAGCCAAATGTGCTGCCTGGTGCCGTTCAGATAACTGACTGCAGAGTATTGATGTAACAAGAAATCTAGACCACAAAACAATTACATCAGATCCTAGGGAAGCTGCATGGTGTCATTTAAGTAGAGGGGCTGACCATCCCAATTTGCCCCAGATCAAGGGGCTTCCTGGATGTGGGACTTTCAGTGCTAAGACCAGTTCCAGACAAACTGGACAAGTTGATGACCCCATTTTTAAGAGGCTCATGGCTTCAGAAAATGAAGACTTCATTCAAAAATATTTATTACATCTTAGTCATATAAGACATCACCAAAGGCAAGACATGTTATTGGGCTCTGCTACTTAAAGCCTGCTGCTACTGAGACAAAGGTCAGGGTTTAATTCTCACAAGAGCCAGCCAGCTTTTCTATGATCCCAGACCTCTTCCTTAATCCCAACCATCTAGGCTCATAGGTTTAGGGAGGGTGGGACAGGGCTTTGGGGGGCTAATAATTCAAGGAATTATAGCTACTTTGGGAATCGCGTCTCAATTCATAGAACTTACTGGCAGTCTTTTCCTCTGGTCTTGCCTGTTCTATAATACTCACTGAAAACTCTTTTATGCTCAAAAGAATACACCTGAGCAGCTGAAAAGGCGTTCAGGCATGAGGATTCAATCAACGTAATTACCTGTTCTCCACGAAGCTGCTCTGGATAGCTTGAGGACCGACAGGTGTGACTGGAAGGTTTTGCAGCCTGGCAGTCTATGCTCATTTCAAGAAAAGCTCTCTGCCTGGCTTCTGGTAAACAAGCGATTTACAAACAGTTACTGCAGTGGGGTGCAGTCTGCATCATCCCCTTTATTGCAACAATCCAGGCAGTGGCAATGTGGGATCAAGCCATTGAACACCCAACGTTAAGGTTCTCTTGGTTATTGTACACTGCAAACTCAAAACTAGCATTGCTCTATTTATAGAACAGTATACACAGTGTCACACAAAATGACTCTGTTATAACCAAATTCTCTCTGATTACTGTCCCCTCACCTTAGGCCAGGCAGAGAAGGCAGAGGATTTCACCCCCAGCTTGCATTCCGTGCTAGCCAGCCCATTTCTGCATTAATGCCTATGACCCCCTCACCTTTCAAAACCACTCGCCTTCCCCGGGGATCAGCACCGACTCAGGGACTTCTGCTCAGTAGAGTTCTGTTGCGTTTTAGCAACCTTCCTTCTGACGGGACCGTTGAACATCTCCGTATTTGTCTTGGGAAACTGGATTTGTGGGAAACACGGCCAGCCGCGCTCTGCGTGCGCACGGTGAGCACGCTGCGCTCAGAGGCCCCTCCGGGAGCAGCGACAGATTGGCTGTGTGGGCAGCAGTGTTGTGGAACCCAGAAACAGGGTCTGCGGTATATGCAAATGTGAGCAGCGGGGTAGCAGAATGGGCCTCTAGGTTCAAAAATGGAAATTCTCTCCAAATGGCCAGCATTTTTAAAAAGTAAGTAGACTCTAAAACGCACAAGAAAAAGTTCTCATGAAAAATGCCTCCTTCTGAACAAATCTGAAGTTTCTACTAGTAGGTGACTTCTTAAAATGCCTTAAGCAGCTCACAAAAACATGTTATCCTGGAAAGGAAATGAGTAGCAATTTATCATAGGTAGTTATTCTAGAATTCAAGAGAGAAGAAGAGATGGATGTATCTTGACCGTAGGTCCATATGAGTAACTATTTAAAAAAAAGTCTCAGATAACTGACTGCTAGGAGAGTCAGGAAAAGGATGCGGGTAATCTAACTGACAAGTTTTTTTTTTTCTTTTTCTTTCTCTTTTTCTTTTTTTTTTTTTTTTGAGGTAGGGGTCTCCCTCTGTTGTCCAGAGTGGCCTCAAACTCCTGGGCTCAAGTGATCCTCCTTTCTCAGCCTCCCACATAGCTAGGACTACGGGCACAGGCCACTGCATCTGGCTTACTTGACAATCTTCCCAAAGACCATTAGCACCTCTCCTATTTTGCCCTCTTTCTCTACAGGAGGTAGAAAGGGGTTCGCACCTGGTGCAGCCTTACCTGCCATGGTGCCACAGGGGCTTCAAACAAAATGTCCCCATCTGAAAAGGAAACCAACTATCTTTCCTTCTATACTCTCACACAATACTTTCAACACTTCAGTAACAGAATGTGTGAGATTTTTTCCTCCCCACAACAATTTCATTCCATTCTCAGGCAGACACCAACTGGGTGGTCCCTACAGCTCAAGGCAATTCTGATGCAATCTACCTGGGGATAGTATCATACCCCACAGGTTAAGGGCTCATGTCACAGGACTGCCCCCACTTCAGATGCCAATCCCGAGTCCAGGTTGTCAACTGTGCTGCTGATAGAGCAGCTATAAATCCAGGTTCCTGTGACTCCCTCCTCAGACTCCACAATTTGCTAAAACGGCTCACAGAACTCAGGAAAACAGTTTACTTATTAGATTACTAGTTTATTATAAAAGGATACACCTCAGAAACAGCCAGATGGTAGAAATGCATAGGTCAGGGAATGTGAGAAGGGGCAGGGAGCTTCCATGTTCTCTCTGGGTGCAACACTCTCCTGACACCTCCCTGGAAGCTCCCCAAACCCCATCTTTTGGAGTTTTAGTGCAGGATTTATTATGTAGGCATGATTGATTATATCATGGGCCATTGGTGATCAAGGCAATCTCTAGCCCCGCACCCCTCCCCAAGGTTGGTGGGTGGGGCTGAAAGAGCCAAGACTGTAATCACATGGTTGGTTCCCCTGGCAACCAGCCCCCCCACTTAGGGACTTTCCAAAAGTCACCTCATTAACACAAGCACTGGGGTGGCTGAAAGGGGCTTGCTATGAAGAACAAAAGATGCTTCTTCCACCTTTATCATTCTTACTGCTTAGGCAACTAAAAGCATTTTAGGAGCTGCGGTCAGGAACCTGGGAATGAAAACCAAGTGTATATCTCTGATTCTGTCACAATATCATAGCATCAAGTGTCTGAATCTATTTAGCCCTAGTCCAAACACAAACAAGGCAAGTGTTTGAGAGTGGCTACATATTCTAACAAGAAGTCATTTTAAATGAAGGTAGGTCTTATATAGATTTGGATACCCACAAAGAAAATATTTGCAGCCTAGTAATTTTGAAACCAATCTGTGAGCCTTTCCTTTTCTTTCTTTTAGAGAAGAGGGATTGTCATTCACCTTTTCTAGAGAATAAATCATTTTATTAAGGAGGTGTAGTGAAATGATTCAGACTTTAGGCTGTGAAGTTGGACTATGTGTATTCAAATCCTAGTTCCACTATGTGGCTGTGTGTATGATCCAAAGCTATTTGTAATTTAGCCTGTAAGTTAAAGATACTGGTGCATCCTGCACTGTAGGGTGGCTTGAGCCTGGATAAATACAAGCCTAGAATTACAACTGGCAGATAGCAAATTCTTGCTGTTATAATTGTCATCACTGAAACCATCACCCTTTGTGCATTTGGGTGGAGGCTTTCACCAAGGTAGCAAAAGAAAGGAATTTTACTTATTCTATAGGAAGGAGAAAGTGAAACAGCAGAAATTGTTAACTGTGTTAACTGTCCTGAGTAGCAAAGAGTCTTTATTCAGTAAATGGCTGTTGTACAAATCACTATTGCTTCAGTGACAACAAATCTCAGATTTTTCTGGGATCACTTTATTTAACATAATCTGTTTCTCTACTACTTATCAACTGCGAGTCTCACCCCTTCTCTCCTTGTCCCTCCCTTGCTTCCCTGCAGACGACATGAGCTCCAGTACAAGGACTTTCTGAGTAGGCTCAGCAACTAGTACTGTTTACAGCAGAGTTGGTGCCTCCCCAATGGCATCACCCATGGTGGACCCGATTATTGCCACCAGCATCAGGTTCATCTGTCCTCTGCACACAGAGGACCATGATCCCTACAGCACTTGCAACCAGGGCCCATGTGCCCTTCCTAGTGGGATGAGAGCTGAAGTGATGAGTGTCGCTTCAGGTTGACGCTTTGAAAGTGTGAGATCCCAAAGCTGTGGCAAGCAGCGGAGCAACACATAAAGGTGTGGGTGCCTCCAGCAGGTTAGGTGCTTGAGCAACAAAGGAGCAGAGCTCTCTGCTACTCACTTTGCAGGTGACTGAAACTCAAACTCGATGGTTTCACCACTGAGATTTGAAGGGTTTTGTTACCATGGCCTATCCTATCCTGTTCTGACTAATACACAGGGGATGACAAATATTTTCACTTCATTAGATTCAGACACCAGATTGGAAGCATCTTAGTGTTATGGGAAAAATAACCTAAGAGGAGTCGGAAAATAAGATGTGTGCAAATACGCACATGCTTGTGTGTTCTAGTCGCTGACAAACTCTTGGAGCTTTTACTTTCTCAGGGTTAAAACTGGGGGCTGAACCAGAATGATGCTAAGGCCCATATACTATGATTCCATGGATTTGAAGAAACAACTACTTTCAAGGTCAAATGCTTGAATTTAAGACATTATTGATTATGGGCTATATGTCAGAAAATGTCCCTGGTCACTCATCCAGAGTGGAATCACATTTATACTTCAGCCACTCATTTTATAATTCTTTAGCAAGAACGTGTCACTCTATAATCTATTTCCAGAAGAAAATGGGTTCTGTACAGTGATAGAGCCTATCTGCCTATCTGAATTATCTGGTGATTCAAGACACGTTTTTTCTGCCACACCCAACCTCCTAGGCAGATTGGCACTGTAGAGACAGGAGCTCCTAAGTTTAACAGGAGGGTGCAAACCGTCCCAAGAGAAATATCAGCTATTGAGAAGAATGAGGCTGCAGATTTGACTAAATGGGCAGATCCAGTCTGGCAGCCTGTCCTTCAGAGATGTGGGCAAATCCATGAGTTCATGGCTGACATTATGGCCCATTAAATGCTACTGGGCTCTGCAATATTCTTCTGTAGATATTTCATGGTGTTTGCAGCAGAGGTAGGTTTGGCATCTGCAGCTGAGGTTGGGACTCCTTCACTAGATACACACTCACTACAGGGCTTCCCCAAGGAAAAGATCCAGAAACTGGCTCTCTGCTAACCCTGTTCTTGTGGGAGCGATGCTTGTGGCCCAGGAGATGATGCCCAGGTTTCCAGCAATGGTCCTTATTCCTTAGAAGACAACCATGCAAAAGCAGCCAATCAACCCTCCACCTGCATTGTGTAGGAGTGGCTCATTGTCAACTGAAAATGGGACATGTCACTACTAATCCTAGAGTCGATTCTCATGGTTCCCAGCCTGGGCTGCTCACATCAATCACCTAAGGACCAACCGAGAGCCAGACTGAGTAGGTGTGCATGAGGCCTGAGCATCTGAGTTTCTCACAGCACCCCAGGATTGAATACCAGGGATCTGCCCCAGGTAAGTTAGGATAACTCCTCTCCTGTCTCTCTGCTCCAGTTTACCATTAGGGTGGGCTATAAACAAGCCTGAGGCTGTCAGCGCTGGAGCTCTGTTTTTAAAGCAGGTACCTTTGGGAGCAGTCTTTGTTCTTTGAGCCCCAGGGCAGAGGTTGAGGCAGAGGCAACAAAGGACTGAGTGTGGTAATGCTGGCAGATAATGAACTTGAGCAATAACCACCTCTCTCCTCTTCCTCCTGTACCAACTTGGCTAAGCTCTGCTGCCTAACACAGGGAAGGTTTGTCTTGGATGCTGTGGGGGCAAGAGGAAATGACCTCAGAAATACTGTGAAGA
>CAUYRT010013749.1:0-15354 GCA_963574885.1 Lepilemur ruficaudatus
GGAGGCTGAGGCAGGAGGATCTCTTGAGCCCAGGAGTTTGAGGTTGCTGTGAGCTAGGCTGATGCCACGGCACTCTAGCCCAGGCAACAGAGTGAGACTGTCTAAAAAAAAAAAAAAAAAAAAATCAAACTGGTATAGCAAGCCATTCTGGGAAACAATATGGCAATAGTTCATGAAATTAAAATAAAATTGAGACTGGGGAAAAAAAAATCAAAGAATAATACACATATCGTACCAATAAAGGTTTTCAACATAAAGAAGCAGCTACCTGTTCCACTCCAGGTTTAACTGTTTTAGAAGTTTATTTCCATACTGTTCAGTAATTTGCCTTTGTTACTAGTGATCGATCATTTTTAGGCATTTCTACTTCCTATTAAGATAGACCAAAATTTAGTTCTTTTGCCTTACCCCTTACTATAATACCTGCCCTGTCTCCCCAATGTAAGAATTATTACATTTGTCTAAATATATAGACAGTGTTATGGCATGTGACAGTATAAATATTGTCACTGCAGAGCCACGCAAGGTTCTCTGATTATGTTTCTTATCTTGTAAAACCTTTATTTTTTTAGAGACAGAGTCTTGTTCTGTTGCCCGGGCTGGAGTACAGTGGCCCAATCACAGCTCAGTGTAACCTTGATCTCCTGGGCTCCAGTGATTCTCCTGTCTTGGCCTCCCAAAGTGCTGTGATTACATGTGTGAGTCACTACACCTGGCCAAAACGTTTTGTTTTTATTTGAGTAAATAACTATCTTTTAAAAACTGCTTAGTCTTCTATATACTATCCTTAATGTTTTTCCAAATGTTGCCCATCTATCCAAATAACCTTCCTTACCTGCCAAGATTTCCTTCTGCTTCTCTAGTTGGGACTAGTTACTTCTACATGTATTGAGCAGTTGGCATCCTGGGATTTCCATTTATTGCATAACTATACAAGATCTTGTTTTGGTCTTATGGTTTCTTTGCTTTTTTTAACTACTGCTTTGTTTTATCAGAGCATATAATTCAGTAGCTTCTTAAGAAAGGGTACATAAGAAATAAATTTGCAGGTCTGAAAATGTCTCTACTTCACCTTTGTACAAGATTCATAGTTTGGCTATACAGAGAAATCTAAGATGAAACTCATTCTACTTCAGGATTTTGAGGTAGTCAATACTTTCTAGTGTCTAGGCACTGTTAAATAGTGCAATACCATTCTGATTCTTGGTCTTTTACATGTACTGTATTTGCCCTCTTCTCTGAAGCTCTTTAGGATATCTCTTTATCACTGGTATTCTGAATTTCAAGATAATCTGAGTCTTTTTTTATTCATTGTACTAAGCACTTGGTGGCCCTTTTGGGTTAGGGATACATATCCTTTAGTTCTAGGAAACTTTCTTATTTCTTTGATAATTTCTTCCTTTTCATTATCTCAGATCTTTTTTTGTGGAACTGTAAGATAGGTGCTGGATCTGGATTTGTGCACTGTTCCTCTAAATCTCTGTTCTTTTTTTGAGACAGGGTCTTCTTGCTCAGTAGCCCAGGCTAGACAGCAGTGGTACAATCATAGCTCACTGAAGCCTCGAACTCCTGAGCTCAAGCAATCCTACTGCCTTAGCCTCCCTAGGAGCTGGAACTGCAGGCCTGTGCCAACATGCCAGGCTAATTTTCTTATTTTTTGTAGAGATGGAGTCTCACTGTGTTGCACAGGCTGGTCTCGAACTCCTGGCCTCAAGTAATCCTTTGACCTTGGCCTCCCAAAGTGCTGGGATTATCAGCATAAGGTACCACATTTGGCCTCTGTTCTTTCTTACTTTCCAGCTTTTGTATTCCTTGGCTTTGCTAGGGTTTTATCTACTACATTTTAAAATTTGACTGAACAATTTTACTTATTCTCCAATTATTCTTTTTTCATAGAATCTTGTTTTTATTTTTTGGTTGCAATATTGTTTTATTTCACTGAAGATATTAATTACAGCTGTTTTTTGAAGTTTTATTTCCTATATTATCTCTGTTTCTACATCTTTTTAATTTCTTTTTGTTTTGGGCTCTCTCTTTGATTTTACAGATTTTCCTTTAATGTTGAGTGATCACAGTATAGTGATATGAAAGAGGGACACACTAAAACTATGATTAGAAGCAGTGTCTATGTGGGGAGGGAGCAGGGCTAGATGATTTGAGGTGTTCACGCTCAGATGACTGACAAGTGAGCCAGCCTTTTGGTTGGGACACTCTAAAAGTCAGTAGGTCTTGTCTTTGGAGGTCAATGAATTTTTCAAAAGGACCATCCTCCAATTTCCTATGAAAAGGTATGGTTGGCTACAATCAGAGAATAGGAAGGGGAAAAAAGAGAACTTTTCTTTAACCTGTCTTCAGTCTCGTATTTCATTCTCTATTATGTGCCTGGTGTCCCCTTATCTAGAGAGCCCCTCCAGAGAAAACACCTCCAGTCTTTTGTGTGAAGAGGCAACTTCTTGTTGTGTGGGGAGGGAAGAGGAGGTGGTCTCATCACTCCACATACAGACTTTCAACCAATCTCTCTTTTCAGCTTGTGCCTCATCTTTGCCTTCTCTGATAGTTTCTGATATCTTCTCTGACAGTTCAGAATCTCTTGGGAATTGTGAGGCACAAATGTTCATCAGCTCACTTGTAACCTCTTCTACAGGTGCTTTACTTTGTAGCTTAACCATGCTCTGCCAAATTGGTTACTTCTTTGTTTTTTCATCACAAACTCTTTTCAAATCTGCTGATATTTTTTCTCCTATCTCTTTGCCCTTGTAGGTATATACTCTTTTTAAATCCTTTATTATTCAGTTTAATGGAATTAAAGGAGAAGAGATAAATGCATGTTATACATTTAATCAGCATTATTAGTCTTTCTAACATTTATAGTAAGGATAAATTCTAGGATGTTATTCCTAGAATAATACCTGGTAATACTATAGCCTCAGAAAAGTAATTTTCTAAACCTAAATAAATTATTGGCTTTAAAACAAAAAGATATAAAGAAGCCAACTGTTATCAGGAAAAAGGCTCAGTGATAAAAGAAATATCTAATGAACTTAAGATTTAGAATCATAAAATTATAAAATATTAGTCTCAAAGATATCCTGGACACAGTATAATACAAATAAGAAAACACAGCCCCAAAGAAGTTACATGATGTTTTTATTGCCTGTGTTTTTGATGTCTAACTTAAACCTAAATTCATCTATTGGCAGCTACTGGGGAATAAGGCCCTGCCCACTATGAGGAAACTCCTTACTACTCTAGCCATACCAGAGGTTGTAGGAGGAGAATGGTATTTCTAGATGAATCTGCACGCCTTGGCTTCAGACTTACTTCTCACAATCTCTTCTTATATTCCCAGACATTTGAATAAATTTTTTGATTTCTTAAAAATTATGCTTCTTAAAAGAACTCAGTAAAAATAACAACCCAATGACAAATACTTAGAAAAGCAAAATATCTTACCAGTAGGTTGGGGAAAAACTGGAGGAATGCTTCTGGGTGGTATGGCAGAAGGATAATTTGGAAACATCAGTGGAGGCAAAGGGAAATTCACTCCTAAGGAGCCCTGTGGAAGTATTTAAAAGTTATAAGACAATGTAACAACAACTTTTTATAGAGACTAATTTAAAATTTAATAGGGAAGTCATGGACCGTTCTTACCAATTGTTGTAAAGCAAAAAGTGCAGCTTTCTCCTTGGCTTCATTTTCTGAGTGGCACTGTGGCCCATGTACCAGTAAGCCATTAGATAATTTTACCTGGCAAACAGTCATTGTCTAAAAAATAGAATACAGATGTCTATGAAATTATCTGTCTAAGAAGTTGACCTCTCTTCCCAAAGTTTAGTATAAATAAGTAGAATAATTCCATCTGACAGTCTGGAAAAAAAACCTCAAGAATTTAAAAATGGTCTTTCAGTTTAAGTTTTGGGTTGCCATGCAAAATTTTAGAACTATTGCTCTAGTTTTCAATATTTACAACATAAAATGCTCTCTAAACTGGCTGAAGGGTTAGGCATCCTGATGCAAATAAATGCCAGCAAAATGATTTTCTGGGTTTTGGGTTGACAAACTATGAGTTACATCTCTTTTGGTATTAATAAAGTTTATTGGAACTTAGCCATATTCATTTTTTCTTTTAAATTTTTTTTTGAGACAGAGTCTCATGCACCACCATGCCCAGCTAATTTCTTTGTATTTCTTTAGTAGAGACGGGGTGTCTCATTCTTGCTCAGGCTGGTCTCGAACTCCTGATTTCAAACAGTCCACCTGCGTCGGCCTCCTAGAGTGCTAGGATTAGAGGCATGAGCCACCGTGCCTGGCCTCACATTCATTCTTAAAGCTTACTTTCACACTCTAACTGTAGAGTTGAGAAGTTGTGATAGAGAACATATCACCCATAAGGCCTAAAATATTTACTATCTGACCCTGTATAGAAAAAAATTTGCTGACTCATACCTTTTTTTTTTTAAATTTTATTTTTTTTGAGACAGAGTCTCACTCTGTTGCCTGGGCCGTAGAGTGCTGTGGCATAAGCCTAGCTCACAGCAACCTCAAACTCCTGGGCTCAAGCAATCCTTCTGCCTCAGCCTCCCAAGTAGCTGGGATTACAGGCATGCACCACCATGCCCAGCTAATTTTTTCTATGTATATTTTTAGTTGGCCAGTTAATTTCTTTCTATTTTTGGAAGAGACAGGATCTTGTTCTTGCTCAGGCTGGTCTTGAACTCCTGACCTTGAGCTATCCACCCTCCTCAGTCTCCCAGAGTGCTAGGATAATAGGCGTGAGCCACTGCGCCCGGCCTGCTGACTCATACTTTATAACCATCCTGTAGTTAGCAGATATTTGCTAATATGAATTGCCCAAATCTAAAAGACTCAGAGATTTTGACTGATTTTGTACTCATATTTAAATTGTATTAATAACTCTTTATATTTAAATTTATGAGAAAGATTTTTTTTAAATTCCATTTTTTCCAAAGGTAGTCATTTGAATGTATATTACTAGTTTAACTCTGTTATTATTTTCTGCAAATTTTTTTATTGTGGTAAAATACACATAATATAAAATTTACCATTTTAATAATCTTAAAGTGGTTCAATAGTATTAAATACATTCATAATTTTATGCATCCATTACCACCATCCATCTCCATTACTTTTTTCATCTTATAAAACTGAAACTGTCATTTTGAGGTAAGTTCCATCTGTGCCTATTTTGTTAAGCATTCTTAGCATAAAAGGGTGCTGAATTTTGTCAAATGCTCTTTCTGCATCTATTGAGAGTATTATATGGTCTTTATTTTTACTTCTATTTATGTGGTGAATTACATTTATAGATTTGGATATGTTCAACCATCCCTGCATTCTTGGGATGAAGCTCACTTGGTCATGATGGATTATTTTTTGATGAGCAGCTGAATTCAGTTTGCTAGGATTTCTATTTAGAATTTTAGTATCTATATTCATAAAGGATATTGGTCTATAGTTTTCTTTTTTTGTTAAATCCTTTCCTGGCTTTAGTATCAAGGTGATGCTGGCTTCATAAAATGTGTTGGGGAGGATTCCTTCCTTCTTGATGCTGTGGAATGATTTCCACAGGATAGGCATCAGTTCTTCTTTGTAGGTCTGGTAAAGTTTGGGTATGAAACCATGTGGTCCAGTATTTGCTTTTTTTTTTGGAAGATTTTTTATTACTGTTTCAATTTTGGTACTTGACATTGGTCTGTTCAGAAATTCTATTTCTTCCTGATTGAGCCTAGGGAGGCTGTATGTTTCTAAGAATTTGTCCACTTCCTCCATGTTTTCAAGTTTACGTGCATAGAGATTTTTATAGTATTCAGAGACGATATTTTGTATTTCCATGGTATCAGTTGTAATTTCTCCTTTTTCATTCCTGATTTAAGCTTATTAGAGTACTTCCTTTTCTGCTTCTGGTTAATCTAGCAAGAGGCCTGTCAATTTTGTTTATATTCTTAAAGAACCAACTTTTTGTTTCATTAATCTTCTGTATAGTTATTTTGTTATTGATTTTATTTAGTTCTGATCTGATCTTGGGTTATTTTTTTTCTTCTGCTGGGTTTGGAGTTGGTTTGCTCATCCTTTTCCAGTTCTCTGAGATGATTCATTAGATTGTTGATTTGTGATCTTTCTGTCTTTTGGATACAGGCATTTATGGCTATGAATTTTACTATCAGGACTGCTTTAGCTGCATCCCACAGATTTTGATAACTTGTGTCCCCTTTATCATTTAGTTCAAAGAATCTTTTGGTTTCCATCTTAATTTCCTCTTTTATCTATCATTCAGCAGTAGGTTGTTTTGTTTCCATGACTCTGTGTAGAGATGTGTGTTTCTGTTGGAGTTGACTTCTAATTTTATTCCACTATGGTCTGAGAACATGCACGATATAGTTTCTATTTTTTTAAAAATTTGTTGGCCGGGCACAGTGGCTCACGCCTGCAATCAATCCTAGCACTCTGGGAGACTGAGGTGGGCAGATCGCTCAAGGTCAGGAGTTCGAAACCAGCCTGAGCAAGAGTGAGACCCCATCTCTACTAAAAATAGAAAGAAATTAATTGGACAACTAAAAATATATAGAAAAAATCAGCCAGGCATAGTGGCGCATGCCTGTAGTCCCAGCTACTTGGGAGGATGAGGCAGAAGGATCACCTGAGCCCAGGAGTTTGAGGTTGCTGTAAGCTAGGCTGATGCCATGGCACTCTAGCCAGGGCAAGAAAGGGAGACTCTGTCTCAAAAAAAAAAAAATTTTTTTTGAGACATGCTTTATGGTCTAAGATGTGATCAGTCTTAGAGAATGAACCATGAGCTGATAAGAAGAACATATGTTCAGTGGTTTTCGGGTAGAATGTTCTGCAAACGTCTGTTACACCCACTTGGTTCTAGAGTTCTGTTTAAATCCATTCTTTGTTTATTTTCTGTTTGGAGGATCTGTCCTATTCTGTTAGACAGGTGTTGAAGTCCCTAGCTATTAGGATGCTGTTTATTATTTTGTTTAGATCAAGTAGGATTTCCTTTATGAATCTGGGCATACCAGTGTTAGGTGCATAAATACTTAGAATTGTTATGTCTTCTCATTGAATTGTTCCCTTTACCATTACATAATGACCATCTTTGTCTTTCATTACTTTTGTTGATTTGAAGACTATGTTATCTGACAAGAGAACTGTTATACCAGCTTTCTTGGTTTCCATTTGCATGGAATATTGTTTTTCATCCCTTCACCTTGAGTCTGAATGAGTCCTTGTTGGTTAGATGTATTTCCTGGAGATAAGAGATACTTGGCTTGCATTTATTTATCCATCAGCCAGACTGTCTCTTCAGTGGGGAGTTCAATCCATTCACATTTATTGAAAGAATAGATAAATGGGGTGGTTTTTTGTTCATCCTGTTGAGTAGAACTTTGTTGCTTTGTTTTTTCTTTAGAGCTATTTTGGTATCTGGCCTTTAACCTTTAGCTTTTGGATAATTTTACACTGGTGAGTATTTATTGTGTTGATCCATGTGTAATGCAGTTCTGAGTAGTTCCTGCAGGGCAGGTCTTGTCTTGACAAATTCCTTCACTGTTTTCTTTTCTGGGAATGTCTTTATTTCCCCCTCATATATGACATTTAGTTTTGCAGGATACAAAATTCTAGCCTGGCCATTATTCTGTTTGAGAAGACTGAGAATCAGCCCCAGTCTCTTCTGGCTTGTAAGTTCTCAGTTGAGAAGTCCACATTTAGTCAGATGGGTTTTCCTTTGTGAATTACCTGATGCTTTCGCCTTATGGCTCGTACGAGTGCTTCTTTCATGTTTATTTTGTCCAGTGTGATGACTATGTGTCTTGGTGTTTGCCTCTTTGTGAGGAATCTCCCTGGAGTCCTTTAAGTCTCTCATACCTGGACATCTAGATTTCTAGCAAGGCCAGGAAAATTTTCCTCAATTATTTCTTCAGGTAGGTTTTTCAATGCTTGTGTATTTTCTTGTTCACCCTCAAGGGTGCCTATGATTATTATGTCAGGCCTCTTTACATAATCCCATATTTCTCGTAGGCTTTGCTCTTTTATTTCTGTGCTCTCTCTGTGTGACTGAATTGATGAATTGAAAGGTGTTGTCTTCAAGCTCTGAGATTCTTTCTTCTGCCTGACCTAACCTATTCTTAAGGCTTTCCACTGTGTTTTATAATTCTTTGAATGAGGTTTTCATTTCCAGAAGTTCTGATTTATTTTTCTTTAATAATTAAATTTCCTAAGTGAATTTTTCATTCATTTCCTGCATGGTTTTGTGGTTTCTTTGTGTTGGGTTTATATTTTATCTCATATTTCATCGAGTTTCCTTACAACCCATGTTTCAAATTCTTCATCTGTCATTTTAATATTCTGCTTTCGGTTGGTATCCAATGCTAGAGAGATTGTTGTGTTCCCTTTTGGGGGTGTCCTTTCACTTTGATTCTTCATGCTTCTGAAGTTCTTTTGCTGATTCCTTCTCATCTGGAGCAGCTGTTACTTCTTACTTTTGAATTTTCTTTTATTTAAATAATGACATGCCCAGTTTAATCTCTGAGCCAGTAGGTGGTACCTGTGGGTCAGAATCAATCACACCCTGCATAATTGAGTCAGTAAATGCAGTAAACAGGCATGCAAATTGACCTCCCTCTCAGTATGTGGCACTTGCCAGAAGGAACAAGCAGCAACGTTGGTTTTGGGTCCTGTGACCAACTCTAGTTCCTCAGGAGAAGCACTCTAATTCTCCAGGTTGTGGGTGGAGCCCTGGAACTTCCAGGTGAGTCTTATTCTCCACCAGAGCAGAGGTGGGTGGGGAATTCAGGTTGGGTGGGGCTGGGTTAGGTGAGCCTGCCCTCAAGCTCCATAAATGCTGGCAAGGGATCTACTTTGGCAGAGGTCAAAGGTCTGCTCCCTATCTCTGGGCAAAGCTGCCAGGGAGGGGCTGAAATGGCCCCACTCAACCAGAAAGTCTGTGTGACAGTGGGCTGTCTGAGACCCGCAATCCAGCAGTCTGCAGCAGGCCTTATTCCTTTACAGGCTTCCCATATTCCACAGTTTCTCCCAGGCCTCTGCCAGCATATACAACAAACTCACAGCCACTAGCATACTGAACACAGGAAAAACTGAAAGCATTCCTGCTCAGTACTAGAACCAGACAAGGTTGCCCTCTATCACCACTTCTATTCAACATAGTGCTGGAAGTCCCAGCCAGAGCAATCAGCCTGGAAAAGGAAATCAAGGGCATCCAAAAGTGGGCAGAAGAGGTCAAACTATCACTCTTTGCTGATGATATCATCTTATATCTAGAAAACCCCAAAGATTCTGCCAAGAGACTACTGGAATTGGCAAATAAATTCAGCAAAGTCTCAGGGCACTAAATCAATGTACACAAATCAGTAGCATTCATATATGCGAACAACAGTCAAGTTAAGAACCAAATCAAAGACTCAATACCTTTCACAATAGCAACAAATAAAATAAAATGTCTAGGAATATATTTAAATAAGGAGGTGAAAGACTTCTACAGGAAGAACTACAAAACACTAATGAAGGTAACAGCAGAGGACATAAACAGATGTAAAACCATATGATGCTCATGGATCGGCAGAACAAATACTGTTAAAATGTCTATACTGCCCAAAGTGATCTACAGATTCAATGCAATCCCTATTAAAACACCAAAATCATTTTTCACAGATCTAGGAAAAATAAGTCTATGCTTCATATGGAACCAGAGAAGACCCCATATAGCAAAAGCAACCTTAAACAAAAAGAACAAATTGGGAGGCATCAATTTACCAGACTTCAAGCTATAGGACAGGCTATAGTAACCAAAACATCATGGTATTGGCTGGCACAAGAACAGAGACATAGACCAATGGATCAGAACAGAGAACCCAGATATAGAACCATTCTCATATTGCCATTTGATCTTTAACAAAGCAGACAAAAACACACACTAGAGAAAAGAATACCTATTCAATAAATGGTGCTGAGAAAATTGGATAGCCACATGTAGAAGACTGAAACAGGATCCACACCTCTCACCACTCACAAAAATCAACTCATCATGGATAACAGACTTAAAGCTGATGTATGAAACCATAAGAATTCTAGAAAAAAATGTTGGAAAAAACTCTTATAGATACCAGCCTAGGCAAAGAATTTATGAAGAGGACCCCAAAAGCAATCCAACCATAGCAACAACACAAATAAATAAATGGGACCTAATCAAATTAAAAAGCTTCTGCACAGCCAGGTAAACTATCATTAGAGTGAACAATCTACAGAATGGGAGAAAATATTTGCATGCTATATATCTGATAAAGAGTTGATAACTATAATCGATATAGAACTCAGGAAAATCAGCAAGGAAAAAAGCAAACAACCCCATTAAAAAGTGGGCAAAGGACACGAAACTTTTCAAAAGACAGACTAATGGCCAAGAAACATGAAAAAAATGCTCAACATCTCCAATCATCAGGGAAATGCAAATCAAAACCAAGAGATATCACTTAACTCTAGTGAGAGTAGCTTTTATCAAAAAGTCCCAAAGCTCTAAGGTGAAGGTTAAGTTGGTTAAAATATTAAGAATTTAATTTTTATTTAATTAAAAAAACAAGAAAAAAAAATGTCCCAAAGCAACAAATGTTGGTGTGGATGCAGAGAGATAGGAACACTCATACACTGTTGGTGGGACTGCAAACTAGTACAACCTCTATGGAAAGTAAAATGGAAATACCTCAAAGAACTAAAAGTAGAACTACCATTTGATCCAGCAAACCCTCTACTGGTATCAACCCAAAGGAAAAAAAGACATTGTATAAAAAAGACATCTGCACTCGAATGTTTAGAGCAGCACAATTCACAACTGCAAAGATGTGGAAACAACCCAAGTGCCCATCAATCCATGAGTGGATTAATAAAATGTGGTATATGTATACTATGGAGTACTACTCAGCAATAAAAAGAAAATGGTGAAACTGATACCTCTTGTATTATCCTGGATTGAGCTGGAGCCCATTCTTCTAAGTGGAGTACCACAAGAATGGAAAAACCACTACCACACATACTTACCATTAGATTGGTACTTATTGATCAAAACTTACGTGCACATATGGAAGTAACATTTATCAGGTGTTGGGAAAGTGGGGGGGGGGAGAAGGGGATGGATAAACACACCTAATGAGTGTGGTATGCACCCATCTGGGGGATGGGCATGCTTGTAGCTCTGACTTGGGTGGTGCAAAGGTAATTTATGTAACCAAAGCGTTTGTATCCCCATAATGTTCTGAAATTAAAAAAAAAAACCTGAACTCTATACCCAATAAACAATAACTGCCCACTTCCTCCTTCTCCCAATCCCTGGCAACCACTATTCTACTATTCTACTGTCCATTTCTGTGATTCTGACTGTTCTAAATACTTATGTAAGTGGAATCATACAATGTGTGTCTTTTTGTGACTGGTTTATTTCACCTATCATAAAGCCCTCAAGGTTCATCTATGTTGTAGTATATGTTAGAATTTCTTTCCTTTTTAAGGCTGAATAATACTCCAATGTATGCATATATCACATCTTGCTTACCCATTTATCCTTCCACATTTTAGCTGTTGTGAATAATGCTGCTATGATGATGGGTGTACAAATATGTCTTTGAGACTGTGTTTTCAATTCTTTTGGGTATATATATACACAAGTGGAATACTGGATCACAGGGTAATTCTATTTTTAATTTTTTGAGGAACCACAATACTGTTTTCCATAGCACCTATACCATTTTACATTCCCACAAACTGTGTACAAGGGTTCTAATTTCTCCATAATTTCACCAACACTTACTATTTTTTTTTTTGATAGTAGCCACTCTAGTGGGAGTGAGATGATATCTCATTGTGGATCTGATTTGTATTTCTCCAATGATGAGGGATGTTGTACATCTTTTCATGTGCTTGTTGGCCATTTGTATGTCTTTTTTGAAGAAATATCTACTCAAGTCCTTTGCCCATTTTTACACTGGGGTTTTTTTTTGTTGTTGAGTTCTAGTTCTTTATATATTCTGGGTATTAATCCCTTATTAGACATATCATTAGGAAATATTTTCTCCCATTGTATGGTTTGCCTTTTTTACCCTCTTCTTATTGTCGTTTGATGTATAAAATTTTAAAGTTTTTATTAAGTCCAATTTTTCTATTTTTTTCTTTTGTTGCCTCTGTCTTTGGTGTCATATCCAAGAAATCACTGCCAAATCCAATGTTTCAAAAATCTTGTCCTATGTTTTCTTCTAAGAGTTTTACAGTTTTAGGTCTTACACTTAGGTCTGTGACTCAATTTGAGTTAATTTTGTTTTTTTTTTTAAGACAGAGTCTTGATCTGTTGCCCAGGCTAGAGTGCAGAGGCATTAGCCTAGCTCACAGCAACCTCAAACTCCTGGGCTCAAGCAATCCTACTGCCTCAGCCTCCCAAGTAGCTGGGACTACAGGCATGCACCACTATGCCCGGAGAATTTTTTCTATTTATTTAGTTGCCCAGCTAATTTTTTCTATTTTTAGTAGAGACAGGGTCTCGCTGTTTCTCAGGCTCATCTCAAACTCCTGAGCAATCCTCCTGCCTTGGTCTCCCAGAGTGCTAGGATTACAAGCATGATCCACCATGCCCGGCCAAAAAAAACCTATTTTCATAGTAATATTAAGATGCTATTTGCCCTGTTTCTCGTTGCATTTCTCATTTGCCATCTTCTTACAAGTATATAGAAGACAAAAAGTTCACTGGTACAGTTTCAGATTTCATACTGTAACTAACCTTAAAGAAAATACTACTGTTCAGCTTTACTGTAGTATCAAAGAATAGCCATAACTATCTCAAAATGCTATTAAAATTCTCCCCCCTTTCCCAACTAGGTATGTCAGGCCATGTATTTCTACCAAAATAACATATCACAAGAGAAAGAGAGTCTAGTGGTGGAAAAGATTTTAAAAATGTAAAAAAAAAAAAAAAAGAAAAAGAAAAAGAAATAGGCTGGGCGCGGTGGCTCACGCCTGTAATCCTAACACTCTGGGAGGCCGAGGCGGGCGGATTGCTCAAGGTCAGGAGTTCAAAACCAGCCTGAGCAAGAGCGAGACCCCCATCTCTACTAAAAAATAGAAAGAAATTAATTGGACAACTAAAAATATATAGAAAAAATTAGCCGGGCATGGTGGCACATGCCTGTAGTCCCAGCTACTCGGGAGGCTGAGGCAGAAGGATCACGTGAGCCCGGGAGTTTGAGGTTGCTGTGAGGTAGGCTGATGCCACAGCACTCTAGCCTGGGCAAGAGTGAGACTCTGTCTCAAAAAAAAAAAAAAATGTAGAGCAATACCACTCTTCTCACTAAAATTTTTGGAAAAGTTATTTTTAATAAACAATGAATTAAATAAACATTTAATTTTTTTCAGTGTTAATTTCTAATATAGTAAATCTGGACATAACACAAGTAAATAAAAGTTCTTAGGGGTCCTCTAAAAAGGGGGGGAGTTTTTGAGACCAAAAAAATTTGAAAACCTGCTACTATAGACCAAGATCCCTATCTCTGTCAGTCTGAAGAATCTTGCCAGGCTACGTGCCGCCCGGGTTCATGTCTGTCAGCCTATCTGAGGGCTGTGGTTATGTATAAATGGAATAGCCAGAGTGAGAAGGTTAATATCCTGCTTATAACATTTTTAAAAATCAGCCCTATTGTATTTTTTTCCTAGCCACATATTTTCATTCAAGATTTTATTTAAGCTAGAGTTGAAGAATTTATATAAATGGAATAGTAGTATACTATACCTGCGGTGTCCTAAGAAAGGAGAAATCTGGTTGTGGCATTCCAACAAGGGAACAAATTCGAGAAAGTTCAGTTACTGGTGTGGACACAGGAGGGATCTGGCTGGGAGCAGGCCAACATACACCGTCCATAGACTGAACATTATGGTATTCATTAGCACTGTGAGGGTGGTTCACATAAGATGCTACCAAAAAAAGAGAAGAGGATATATCTATATTAGTAAAATAATACCTTGAATTATGTACATAATTGCAGGGTTTTATAGAAGAGCAAGCAGGAAATTGCTAAAAGATGAAAAAATGAATCGCCCATGAAGCAAACATAAGAACTATTTAGTAATGCCTACAATTACTGAGATTTCAGTAAAGAGTTTTAGATGATTATAACTGATTAATGATAAATTATTATTATTATTATTTTTTAGAGAGAGGGTCTTGCTCTGTCACTCAGGCTGGAGTGCAGTGGCATGATCATAGCTCACTATAACACTGAACTCTGGGTTCAAGCAATTCTCCCGTCTCAGCCTCCTAAATAGCTAGGACCATAGGCACATGCCACCAACCTGGCTACTTTTTTTATTTTGGTAGACACAGGGGTCTCCCTATGTTGCCCAAGCTGGTCTTGAACTCCTGACTTCAAGTGATCCTACTGCCTCAGCCTTCTAAAGTGCTGGGATTACAGGCATGAGTCATTGCACTCACCATGTCTTGCCAATGATGAATTATTAAGATAAAGATTTTAAAATACGGTAAGTAGCTGACTGTCAAAAATTAAAATCTTAAGCAACTAATGACTATAAGGTATTGTTTCAGGTAAAATTTGAACAAGGAAATGGTTTTCTTGAGCTGATTTATAATTAATCCTTAAGTTTTGAGGTTTTGGCTTCTGCTTCAATTCTTGCAATTCTATCTTACATTCTGAGACATACGGATTATTATCTTTGTTGTTCCAAAATAATGCTTCTTAAAAGTTTTTCTGAAATTAAGTCTTCTAAGTGTTTTCATATAAAAGATGATTTAAAAATTCTGAATGTTCACACTTTTTATGATTAATAAACTCACTAACAGAATGAGAGCATACTTTAGTGAAGAATTAATCCAAATATCTTATAATTATAGATTAAAAAAGAGGTCAAGTGGCTTGCTCAAATTCACAGAGCCAGGTAGTTCTATAATATGGGCTGGATTCTGAACTACTGACTGGAAGGTCTTGTTTTTAACAGTGGGACCTCTGTATACAATTTTGTTTTTGTTTTCTTTTTGTTTTTTTAGAGACAGAGTCTCGCTCTGTTGCCCGGGCTAGAGTGCCGTGACATCAGCCTAGGTCACAGCAACCTCAAGCTCCCGGGCTTAAGCAATCCTTCTGTCTCAGCCTCCTGAGTAGCTGAGACTACAGGCATGTGCCACCATGCCCGGCTAATTTTTTCTATATATTTTTAGTTGGCCAATTAATTTCTTTCTATTTTTAGTAGAGATGGGGTCTCGCTCTTGCTCAGGCTGGTCTTGAACTCCTGACCTCGAGCGATCCTCCTGCGTTGGCCTCCCAGAGTGCTAGG
>CAUYRT010013750.1:0-28752 GCA_963574885.1 Lepilemur ruficaudatus
CAATGACGTGACTTTGCATTTGCTATCCCCTGATTGGATGTTTTTGGATGCCTTGTTTACATACTGGACCTAATTGAGAACTGCAAGCTGTAACTCCTCAAATGCTTCCTGATTGGTCAGTCCTTTTTTCACCTAATTTGCATTGTGACTGGGCGGTCCCCTCTCACTTGTCTATAAAAGCTATAACCTCATGCTCAATAAACAAGACTTGATCAGAATACTGTCTTGTCTCCATCTCTTGCGTTTCTTGTCCCATCCAACTCCCGCTGCCTCCTCCAGGTTCTCCAAATAACGTACCCACGGGTCGAGACAATTTCTTTTTTCTGTTTGAGTTGGATTTATTTTTCTCTTCTTTTTCCAGCCACTTAACATGGAAATTTAGGCTACTGATTTGAGATCTTTCCTCTTTTGAAATGCAGACATTTATAGTTATAAATTTCCCTCTGACTATAGCTTTCACTGCATTCCGTAAGATTTGGAATGTTTTGTTTTCACTTTCATTCTTTTTTTTTTTTTTTTTTTTTTTTGAGACAGAGTCTCACTCTGCCCTGGCTACAGTGCCGTGGCATCAGCCTAGCTCACAGCAACCTCAAACTCCTGGGCTCAAGCAATCCTTCTGCCTCAGCCTCCTGACACTTTCATTCTTTTCAAAGTATTTTCTCTTTTCCCTTGTGCTTTCTTTTTGATTCATTAGTTGTGTAAGAGCTTGTTGTTTAATTTCCACATATTTGTGAATTTACCACATTTATTCTGTCATTTATTTCTAATTTCATTCTATTGTGGTCAGAGAATATACGTCATGTGCCCTTAAATTTTTAAATTTATTAAGACTTCTCTTGTGGCCTACCATGATTTGTTCTGGAGAATATTCCATTTACTTGAGAACATTAGATATTCTGCTGCTGTTGGGCGAAGTGTTCTATATATGACTGTTAGGTCTGGTTGGCTTACAATGTTATTAAAGTCTTTCATGTCCTTGTTTATCTTTTGTCTGTTGTTCTATCCATTATTAAAAGTAAGATGCTAAAGTCTCCAACTATTATTGTTTAACTATCTATTTCTCTCTTCAATTCTGTCAGTTTTTACTGTGTATATTTTGGATGCTCTGTTTTTAGTGCCTATATGTTTAGATTGTACTTTTTATCTTTATATGATATATACTATCTTTTTTGTCCCTTATAACAATTTTTGTCTTAAAGTTTATTTTGTCTGAAACTAGTATAGCCACTCAGGTCCCTTTTGGTTATACTTGGATAGAGTATCTTTATCCATTTTTTAACTCTCAACCTTTTAGTATCATTAGATCTAAAGTGAGTGTCTTAGACAGCAGATAGTTGGATCATATTTTAAAAAAAGTTATGCACTTTGTTCGTTCTCCAGTCTTTTTTTTTTTCTTTTTTTTTTTTGATACAGAGTCTCAATCGGTAACCTGGGCTAGAGTCCATTTGCATCACCCAACCACACAGCAACCACAAACTCCTGGGCTTAAGCAATCCTTCAGCTTCAGCTTCCCGAGTAGCTGAGACTACAGGCATGAACCACCATGCCCAGCTAATTTTTTTTTCTGTATGTATTTTAGTTGTCCAGCTAATTTCTTTCTATTTATTAATAGATATGGGGTCTCACTCTTGCTCAGGCAGGTCTCGAACTCCTGACCTTGAGCGATCCTCCCATCTTGGCCTCCCAGAGCATTAGGATTATAGGAGTGAGCCACCACGCCCGGCTATTCTCCAGTCTTGGTTGAAGAGTTTGATGCATTTACATTCACAGTAATTACTGATTAGGACAAACTTACATTTATCATTTTGCTTTTTGTTTTCTATATGTTATATACTTTTTGTTCCTCAATTACTCTTACTGCCTTCCTTTGTGTTAGATAGATATTTCCTAGTGTGCCGTTTTGACCTCCACTTTATTTTACTGTATGTTTTTTAGTTATTGTCTTAGTGATTGCTCTGGAGATTACAATTGACACCTTAGTTTACAACAATCTAGTTTAAATATCAAATTATTTTCAACAATATGTAAAACTTCGCGCCTATATAGCTGTTATTGTCACAAATTACATCTTTATACATATGGTCCCTCAATATACATTCATGATTATTGTTCTATGCAGTTTTCTGTTGAATCATATAGGATAAAAGAGGAGTTACAAACCAAAAATACCTGAATATTGAATTTTATATTTACCTATGTAGTTACTTTTACCACTTTTCTTTATTTGTGTGGATTTGAGTTACTGTCTAGCTTAGCATTTCTTGTAGAGCAGATCTACTGCTGACAAACTCTCACAGTTTTGTTTATCTGTGAATGTCTTCATTGCTCCTTCATTTTTAAAGAATAGTTTGCCAGATATAGAATTTTTGGTTGATAAGACTTTGTTTCTGTTTGTTTTTTTCTTGAAGCACTTTAAGAACGTCATCCAGCTGTCTTGTGGTTCCATGTTTTCTGATAAGAAATCAGCTATTTATCTTACTGAGAATCCTTGTACATTGTGATGAGTCACTTCTCTACTGCAGCATTCAAGATTTTCTATCTGTTTTTGGCTTCAATAGTTTGGTTAGAATATGTCTCAGTGTTGATATCTTTGAGTTTTCCTTTTTGGGATTCCTCTAGCTTCTTGGTTGTGTAGATTTATGTCTTTCATAAAATTTGGGAAAGTTTTGAACATTATTATTATTGTTTGAATATTCTTTCTTCCTTTTCTCTTTCTCCTCTTGTTCTGGGATTCCTGTCATGCATATGTTGGTATGCTTGATGGAGTCCCACAGATCTCTGAAATACTGTTCATTTTTCTTCATTATTATTATTATTTTTTGCTCATCCATCTGGTAACCTCACTTGACCTATCTTTAAGTTTGTTGATTCTTTCTTCTGCCTACTCAGATCAGCTGCTGAATTCCTCTAAGTAAATTTGTCATGTGAGTTATTGTCCTTTTCAATTCAAGAATTTGTATTTGGTTTCTTTTGCAATTGGTATTTCATTATTGATATTCTCTGATGAGATATCATTATCATGGTTTCTTTTAGTTCTTTGTTTTTGGTGTGAGCATATTTAAAATAATGATTTAAAGTCTTTGTCTAGTAAGTCCACTGTTTGGTCTTCCTAGGGATAGTTTATATTAATTTCTTTTTCTTTTGTTTGGGTCATACTTCCTTGTTTCTGTGTATGCCTTATAATTTTTTTGTTGTCAAAAGCTTGAATTTTTGACTACTCTAATGTAGCAACCCTGGAAATCAGATTCTTTCTTCTCTCTAGGGTTTCTTGTTGCTGCTTGTTGTAGTTGTTGTTGGTTTGTTTAGTGAATTTTCTGATCTCATTTTGTAAAGTCCATATACTTTGTTGTGTGTGGCCACTGAAATTTCTTCCAGTAACATAATAGTGAGCTAGTGATTCAACAGAGATTTCTTTAAATGTCTGGAACCGAAAAAAACCCCCAAATTTTAGCCTTTGCTTATGGGCTGTGTGTGTTTGTGTGTGTGTGTGTGTGTGTGTGTGTTGGTACATGCCTTCAACACTCAGCAAGGCAGTTTACAATTCTACCTTAGTTTTCATTTCTTGCTTGTGAAGAGCCTTAAGGTCAGCTGGTGGTGAGAGCTTAGAACCTTCTCTGGTCTTTTCTGAGCATGCACCCAGCTCTGACCATACATGTAGCCCTGTTGGTTCCAAGAAATATGTGGAGTGTTTCAAAATCCTTATTTTTCAAAGCATTTATTTCCCTAATCTTTCTTCCCAAGTTTTTCAACTGGTCTATGTTTTGTTCCCCTGTTATCTTTTGCCCCAGGTGGCAGTGGCTAATATACTTGCCTTTAAATATTTTTGATAAAAACATTCTCCCCATTGGGTAGCCACCTTCTACCTTAGGAGAGTTCTATGTTTGGCAAAATAAAGGAAATTCCTTCGAGCAGTTCTTCAGAAAACCACCAGACAGGTAAAAACAAACAACCATAACTCACTGAGAATAAGGTTTATGCTTCTTTCAGTACTAAAAACCTGTATTGAGTTTTCATCAAGGCTGCTGCTGAGCTGGGGAGACATGAGTGGGCCAAGATAAGCTAAAATACCACAAGCTTTCTTGCTAAGATTTAGTTCTTTTTGTCTTGATTAAGCATTCATTTGCTTGCTATAAACTTCTGATTCATTTTAAGATTTTCACTAAAGTTGATCTTTACAGTCTTTGCCAGTTAGTTTATTGTTACTTTTGTGAAAGGATGCTTCCCTATTCAACTATTTGGAGCTTTCTAGTTTGCCATTTTCACTGATGTCATCACATATAAGGTGTTTTAAAATAAGGTTTTTAGGCCGGGCGCGGTGGCTCACACCTGTAATCTTAGCACTCTGGGAGGCTGAGGCAGGTGGATAGCTTAAGGTCAGGAATTCGAGACCAGCCTGAGCAAGAGCGAGACCCGTCTCTACTATAAATAGAAAGAAATTAATTGGCCAACTAAAAAAATATATATAAAAAATTAGCCGGGCATAGTGGCGCATACCTGTAGTCCCAGCTACTCAGGAGGCTGAGGCAGAAGGATTGCTTGAGCCCGGGAGTTTGAGGTTGCTGTGAGCTAGGCTGGTGCCACGGCACTCTTTGAGACTTTGTCTCAAAAAATAAAATAAAAAATAAAAATAAATAAAAAAATAAGGTTTTTACTTTGTGTTAGTTGCATATTCACTTGCAGTTGTAAATAATAATCAGAGAGACACCTCTGTGTCCTTTATGTGGTACTTCTGAATATCATTTTGCAAAACTCCCCATACTATCTTGCAGAGTTATAGTACCATATCACAACCAGGATATTGCCATTGATACAGTTAAGATACAGAACAGTTCCATGGGCACAAGGATCTTTGCGTTGCCCTTTCATAGCCACACCCATTTCTCCCCATATCCTTCAGCCCAACCCCAGGTAACCACTAATCTGTCCTCCATTTTTATAATTTTGTCATTCCAAGGATGGTATAAAAATGGAATCATATAGCACATGACCCTTTAGGATCAGCTCTCTTCACTCAGTGTGAATCACCTGGAGCTTTATCCAAGTTGTTGTGTGTATCAACAATTTATTCCTTTTTACTGATGAGTAGTATTTCAGCATATATGACTTTCATAATTAAAACATGCAACAAAGCCTTCTTTTCTTAAAACCACTCAACTGAATGCACCTTTACAATGTTTCAGAAGCTTGGCCACTAGCTAAAGGTTGAGATGACAAATGATTGAGGGACAGTGCTTGCCCTCAGGTTACTTATGGACTGGTAGTGGAGACAGACATATCACAAAATTGCTACAAGG
The DNA here is from genome assembly GCA_963574885.1 of Lepilemur ruficaudatus. Lineage (NCBI taxonomy): Eukaryota > Metazoa > Chordata > Mammalia > Primates > Lepilemuridae > Lepilemur > Lepilemur ruficaudatus. The sequence continues at coordinate 5,295 of CAUYRT010013750.1, forward strand.
CAATGTGATAAGGGCCTTAGTTCTTGGATGAACAATGTCCTATGGAAGCCCAGAGAAAGCAATCATAGTTTTACTGGGGCAAGAGAGGTAGACAAAGCCAAGATGAGGAGGTAATCTTTAAGAAGAATATAGTATTTTCCAGGTGAACAAGGACCACCAGAATAGAAAATACCATGCTTGCCACAGTAGTATGAAGTAACAACTGGAGAGCCTGTGCTGGAGTCCTCTCAGGGAGGTTAAAATCTCTGCACTGCCTCATATTAATGTGTGATTTGGGGCAATTTATTTAACAATGCTATGCCTCAGTTCCTTCTGCATGCATGAAATGGGGATGATGGTTGTACACACATCCCAGGATTAAATGAGATGGAAGAATTAAACATACATGAGAGGGCCCGTGCACAGGATGCACTTCATAAACATTACCTGCAATTATTGTTGTTATTATTTAGTTTATTGTTGCCCTGCCATCTACCATTTTGGCCTCTTGACTTCTTTCTTAGTCAGGTTGCGCTGCCATAACAGAATACCATAGACTGGGTAGCTTAAACAGTAGAAATTTATTTTTCACAGTTTTGGAGGTTGGAGGTCCAAGTTCAAGGCACCAGCAGATCTAGTGTCTGGTGGGAGCCCTCTTCCTGGTTTGCAGATGGTCACCTTCTCCTTGTGTTCTCACATAGTGTAGAAGCAGAGAGAGAGAGAGAGAGAGAGAGAGAGAGAGAGAGAGAGAGAGAGAGAGAGAGCGCACAAGCTTTCACATCTTTTCTTAGAAGGGCACTTCTTTGTCCATTTTGTGCTGCTAGCACAGAATACCTCAGACTGGGTAATTTATAAAGAACGGGGATTTATTTCTTATAGTTCTGGAGGCTGGGAAGTCTAAGATCAAGGGGCCACATCTGGTGAAGGCCTTCCTGCTGCATTGTTCCACAGTGGAAAATGGAAAGGCAAGAGAGAGTGGAAGGGTTTACATTCATCCTTTTATCAGAAACGTACTTCTATGATCACAGCATCAATCCATTCATGAAGGCAGAGCCCTTATGACCTAATCGCCTCTTAAAGGTCCCACTTCAATGTTGTGTTGGAGATTAAGTTTCCAACACATGAACTTTGGGGGACACATTCAAACCACAGCAGGCACTAATTCCATTAAAGAGGGCTTCACTGTCATTAGGATCCCATTTCCTAAGACCATCATATTGTGGGTTAGGATTTCAACATATGAATTTTGAGGGGGACATGCAGTCCATAACAACTTCCTTGTATCAGGATTCTTAAATAATTATCAAGAATTCTTTGCCTGAAATTTCTCCAAGGTTCACTGTTTAAGGCACAGAATCTTTCTGCCATAATCGTCCCTCAGTGGATTTCTGTAACCGTTATTCTCATAGCTCACAGCTTCCCTTGGCCAGGCAATGGCCAGCTACTGAATGGTTTTAGTAGGGAAGTAACAGAGACAGATTTCTACTTTACAAAAGACTATTTTGGCATCTTGAACGGAGGAAGGACTAGAGGGCTGGAGGGTGGGGCTAGAGGCAGGCTGCAGGGTAAGGGAGTGGGTAGGGTGGGCCTGGGGGCAGGGACTATGGCCAAAGGGCAGGGTTTTCCATACTCTCAGATTGAGAAGAGCAAGGATGCTTGTTAAAGCAAAGCTACCACACTCCAGCCCTATGAATCAGCATTTCTCATTTGACCTGAGAACTTGTGTCTGAGTGTGTGGCCCAGGTTGATTTTAGCTCTCTGCTAAAACTGGCAAGTACTGCCATGTCTACTGGGTAAATTGAGAGATCTACACTTAAGCTGAGTTCCTGATGATGGAGAAGGGACAGAGACTGAGAGCAATTTAGAGGTTCTTTCTAGAGGCTGGAGATATATAGCCACAAATAGACAGTAAACAAATAAATAAAACATGTAGTGTGTAAGTAACGACAAGTGCCTTGGAGAAAAATAAAGCCAGAGAGCAGCATAGACGTGAGAGGGCTTCCGTTTTAAATAGGGAGGCAGAAAAGGTTGGTGGTGTGTTCGTAAAAAGATTATCTTCATTAGAGCTTCTTTGGAGCTGCATTAGAACACTTTCTAGCCACCGGCCATTCAGCTAATGAACCATTTAGGGAACTGGCCATTCCTCAAACTGGCTGCAGTGGGGACCAAGGGAGGAGAAGCAGATTGACCGCGTAGAGGTTAGCTCAGCCTTGCACCTGCTGAGTGGGTGATATCCCCAGAAGTGGGGTGAGACCAGGGAAGCTTTGCGGGATGGAGGGAGACAGAGGGGGACTAGCCAGGCATCAAGATCATGCTTGCTGTCCTGACCTAATTATGGAAGGGTCCCTCTTCCAGTCTCCAAAGTGTCTGCGTTGGGATGTAAGATTTGCGGTCACCCTAGAGATGGCCTTGGACTCCCAGATAGGGAGCTGCAGGGAGCAGGAGTTTGGGAAAGGGAAAGAACCCCCTTGAAGGAAATGGACAGGCCTGCAGAACAACCCCCCTTCCAAATGAAGACCAGCCTGTGGTGTCAGTCCCAGCGCGCGGGGGGACAACTGGAAGACTCGTCTGTGATCAGCTGAACGTCTGGCCTGGGGAGCGCCGTATCTCCTCGCCACTTCAACGGGCGGAATCCACCACTCTGTTTCAACAACAGATGTGGTTAATAAGCGGTTACGGCGATTTTCCCGGTGGAATTGTGTGTGTCCCCGCAGTGCAGCAAACCCGCGATAATGTGCTGAGTAAGACAGCGGCTCCCAGTCTCAGCAGAGGTCCTCCCGGCCGCACCCGGGGGCGTCCCTCCTGTCCCTCCGGCCCGCCTCGGCGCCACACGCCTGGCACCAGCGCGCCCCCGCGCGGCCGCCCTCCGGGAGCGCACCCTCCTCTGCGGCAAAATCTGGTTTTGATTCAATTTGATTAAGTCAGGGGCTTAGCGAGTCTGGCTGGGAGGGAGGCTTGGTCCTGGGCCCTTCGGGGACTATAAACAAGAACTTTAAGGCTCGTGGAGTGGGGGTCGAGGCACGTGGAGACAGATAAATACAAAGATGGGGTTAAGAGTTAACGATTGGAGCCAGACTGTCTAAGTTACCCCCCACTGCCATTACTAGGGAACTGGGTGACTTTGGGCCAGTCATTAAACATCCTAAATAATGGTGGGGTTGACGTTCCCGGGGCGCTGCCAGCTAAAAGAGACAACATTCAAGGTTGCCTCTGTCTCACCCAGTGTTTGCAACATAGAACAGGTTCAAGAAGTGTTCCCCATTAATTTTATTATTATTATAATAATCACCAGTGGAATTTATATTACATTTTAAAAGATTCCAGAACAGACTTCTTCTTCCCTTTCTCCATCCCTTACTACTAATATTAAACTTAGTATTTTTGTAAAAGTAAGCGAGTGAGGGAGAAGGAGACAGTATTAACACACATGCCCACAAATAAATCATCTGCAGCTCCTCCCGCACTTGGTTCCCCCTTAACCTAACCCAGACCCAGGAGGCACTGAGGGCACGTTATGTCATATAATTCACGTTTATGTTCAGGATATAAAAAATGAATCACCATTAAGGTGCTGTTTCCTTCTATATTTTCCTGGGGTGTTGTTTGTAAAATAGGCTGGCCTCATGTCGACCCCAGAGACTTAAGAAGAGCATCTGGGGAAAGTACAACTCCTTTTTATTATAAAGGGAGATGCAAAATTGTAAATAAGTAAACAAATGGTTATTTGACTGGAACATAAAGTTCATGAATAACAGAGCAGGGCTTTTCCACCTCAGCACTGTTGGCATTTTGGAACTGACGATTCTTTGCTATGGTGGGTACTGTTGTGTTCATTGTAGGATGTTCGTCAGCATCCCTGGCCTCCACCCACCCAATGCCAGTAGCAACACCCTGCCCCCCACATTGTGACAACCAGAAATGTCTCCAGACATTGACAAATGCCTCTGGGAGGGGCAAAATCGCCCCCACTTGAGAACCTGTGATGCAGTGTGCCATACGGCCAACAAGAGACAGTCCATTGCATCATTCATTCCAAGACAGCGCTTCTGGAATGGTATGTAGGCTCCTCCTCCCTCAAAAACAGGCCTGGCTATGACGTGGGAAAAGTCCCAAGGACTCCTATGGAGTTGGAATTTGAAGCAAAGGAAGTGGGAATTGAAAGCTGTTTCCAGGATCCACAATTCTGCTGCCTGTAGAAATCCCATGATAATCCTTGGAATCTTATCAGAACATGGTTAGTTTAGTAAAAGATGCCTATTTCATTCACTATAAAAGGAACATTATGACATTAAAGGAAAATTGATTTTCTTTTTCTTAGGTATCACAAAATCTCACCATCCTTGCACACTTCAGCTTTTATTTCTTGCAGAATTCTTAGGGGTCTTATATACCAAGGGATGGCAAACCACAGCCCATGGGCCAATTCTGGTTGGCTGTCTGTTCTTATAAATAAAGTTTTATTGGCACACAGCCACATCTATTCATTTCTGTTGTTGTCTGTGGTTGCTCTTGTTCCACGGCAGCAGAGAAACCATATGGAGACCCTGGAATATTTACTATCTAGCCCTTTACTGAAAAAGTTTGCTCACCCCTGTTATATACACCATTGTCCACAAAACCAATTGCTTGATGCTATTTGATATGGCACAGGATGAATTTAATAAAATTTGGGGAGTAGGCTACAGGGCTTTCCTGCTGACACAGGAAATCGCCACACCCGCCCTCTGATTACTGAAGTGGCTGCAGACAGGAGGCATTCTTATTCTCAAGATCAGAAGAGGCCACTGTGGCAAGAAGGGTGACATGATTGGCCCAAGTAACAGTCAGTAAAAATCAAAGCTGAGACTCATAACTTTGTCCTTTGTTCCACAGTCTCCCCTCATTCATCCCCGTCCCAAGTTGTGAGTTGTCATATGCGTGCTGCAATATGCAGATTCACTGATGTGTAATTTTTTTTATAAGTTACTTTTTCTAAACATTCAGCTTCTTAGTAACCAATGCAGATAAAAACCAATTTTTTTTGGTTTGATTGTTTGTTTGTGTTCCTAGCATGGTGGCCTAATTTAGAAATTTCCCCAAACTAAGGTGACTTGGTTTTTCCCTCCTTACTAGGAGGGAAAGGCAGATATACAATTTGCCCATTATTTTGTAAATAATGCCAAGTAAGTCACATGAACCCAGGAGAAATAAACCAGGATACTAGCATCTAAAAGTATGATGAGATATATAGGACTTGCATAGCAGATTTATTGGTGAAATTATTTGGTTTTGCCCAGGGGCAAAATTAGCTCAAGATGGGATATTAGATTTAGGCCAGCATTAAAGTGTTGTATGGGAAAAAAGAAAAGAAAAAAGATTCTGTGGTTAAATACATTTAAAAACACTGGTTTATTCAAAGACAAAAAAGATTTCTGCTGCAGGACTTCTCAGAACCTGTAATATGCTAAGGTGCTTGTAACTTTCCAAGGGAGTGTGCAGCACTTTACAACCTCACTTGAGGGTAGTGTTCTTGTTTCCGGAAACATCTGTGAGGGTCGCTCCATAGAAAGCTTTGAGAGTCCGTGCAATGTGCCACACACGGTGCTGCCCTGTCTACACGAGGCCTCCCGTGTACTCCTTGTTGTGATTCTACCAAGCAGGAGTCACTATTACCTACTTCACAGATGGACAGGCCCAGGCTTTTCAGTGACCTGGTGATGGTTCCAGTGTTCAGCTGCTGGCTGTCTACCCCAAGCCTGCATTCCCGGGTACTGTGTCACCCCATTGCCTGGCTGCACCTCTCTCGTCAATCAAATCGATCAGTCAATTCATAAGGGAATCAGAGGATAAAGTGGTCTTATTTTCTCATTAAATTTCTCAGATTTTTGCCTGAGAGGCTGACCTCCTTTGAGGGTTGACCTTGCATAGCTTGAATTGACTGGCATATAGCAGTTGTCTCTCTAGCCACCTCAGTGCCTGATGATAAAGAAGTCAGCTCAGTCTGGTGGTTCTAGCTCTCTAAACCTTGGGTTGACCTCTGCATGGACATACAAAAGCTGAGGTGCTACTGAAGGCTCAAAAACTTTCTTACCCTATGGGGGCACCCAATCTTTCAGTGAGACTGCGTCTGGCCCCCAAGGGAAAGCTCTCATTTATTCATTAGTTAGGACTCTTGATTGCAAGTGTAAGAAACCCGGCTCAAACTCTTAAGTGGAAAGAGGACTTCACTGGCACATAAATCCAAGGAAACACCGAAAAACTAGGCCCCAGGCAGAGTAGCTACTCAGCTGGGCTGCAGGCCAGCCAGAACCGGGACACAGAATGTTCTGGAACAGTTTCTGCCTCATTTCTTGTCTTTCATCTATAAGCAGCTTTATTTCCTCTTACTGCAGATGGACTCTTCTCAGGTCATATACATGTGGCATGGTCTCAGATTTTTAATGCCACAGTTTCAGCCAACAGAGAGTAACTGACGGCATGTGGTCCAATCCCAAGACCACATCCCAGGGAGGGATTCACTGGCTGGGGCAGATGGTCACCATGGGATCCATCAGCTATGACCAGGGTGGGTGTGGAGGAGTCACAGGATATTAGTAGGGAGGCTGTCAAATGAGCTATGGAAGAGAGGAAGTTTCTAGAACAATAGACAGTCCCACCCGTCCATGAAAGCAAGTGACAGCCAGCAGAGTCCCTCAATCAAATTGTAACCATGATTTTCCTTCACCTATGAAAGTTAATCATTTAGGGTAATAAATTTCTATTTCACAGAAGTTAAAAATTGTCTTTCTCATAAAAAGCCAGTAAAGGGTAGTGTTTAAGTGGGGTGTTTATGTGTGCAATAGTGTCACCTCACAGAACTCTTGTGAGGATTACCTGTCACACAGGTAAGGTACCTGGCGCACGGTGAGGACCCAGTCAGTGCTCGCTGTTACCATTATAAACACAGAGTCCTTCAGGAGGCATCACGGAAAGCCATTCAAACATGTGTGCTTTCTCCTTAGTTTCCTGACTTGGGTGGAAGCCTTCAGGGAGGCCAGCCTCAGTAGTGGCTGGTGAGAGCTGGGTGTCCATGTGGGAGACAGGTCTTGTGTGTGCATCTCTGTGGGATGACAAAAGTGACACGGCAGCAATGTCCTACGCAGCATCGGATTCTCTGCCTGTCCTCTGAAAATTCTACCCCCAACTGACATTAAAGTGAATTTGTTTTCTGAGACAACCTCATTTCCCCCGAAAAGGTCTAATTTTCCCAGGAAGTGGTTTATTTCATCAAACCCCAAAATGATTTCAGCTGTCTCCCGGAATAGGTGTCTCTTGTTCTCAGGCCCAACGTCTGCATCTCTGTCACTTCCTGGAAATGCAGACAGACAACTGCGCAGGGCTCTCAATCCTGTCCCATGAATGGGATGTGGATATTAGGCCGGCTGTGCCCTGGGGCAACACCGAGTGTACCTAAAACCACTGGTTTTCCAAGAGGGACTGTGTCGAGAGGCATATGGTTTTTATAACAGACGAGACATTCTGATTCATTAGAACAACCAGAGCTGCGCACAAGGGAAAGCTGCGACACAAAAGGAGCCCAGCTCAGCTGAGGGCTGTGACCGTGGCAGCCGGCTGGCGGCCTCCAGCGAATCACCCCGCCTCTCCGCCGCGCTGCCTCGTCTCTAACATGGAGATAAAATGGAATACGAGGCGCAAACGAGACAAGGGCTGCAGAGTGGCCTAGCACACCGCCTGAAGCACTGGGAGCACTCCCAGCCAGCGCACGTCCCCCGCCTCTGGGAGGACGGCAGAGCCCGAGAGGGAATCACCCACCCTCTGCCAACCCATATCAATAGACAGTCAAATTGTCCTTTAAGCACCACTTTTCTTTAATCAGGCTGTTATTCACTGGGGCTGTTTTAATTAAGGGTCCGCTGTCAACACAAAACATATGTTCTGAAGTCTTGCTTTGGTTACTAATGAAGCCCGGGATTATTAAGTCTGGAAGGAATTTCCAGCTCCGGCGCGCTTGGGCTTCCCCGCCTCCCCCACCCCTCCAGCCCCCATTCCTCTCACATCTCAGCTTTCACCCACTTACCCTCATTCTTTGGCATTCTTACCCTCTTGGAAACTGACCTAGAAAAGCAATCTGTTGAAATCAGTATTCAGGGCGTAATATCCTAAAATATGGTCCCGACCACTTCCGGTTCCTATTGACAATCCTCCTGGTGAGATCCAGGCTAATAATTTGGTATTCCCTCCAACTACATTCTTTAAAAACATTACACACACATACGCTGTGCATATACAAAGGCACACATATTTTTCCTTTTTTTCCTGTGAATTGGGGAAGGGGCAGAGTGGTTACCTGTTGGCTGAATTCGGTTGCTTCTCAATGGCCCCAGTTGTGCCAGGCAGCTCCTCAATTGGCCCCCACCAACTGGTGTTTATACTCTCTGTAGTCCCCTCCACTTGAGTGCAGCAAGACCTGATGATCTGTTTCTAACGAATAGAATGCAGCAAAAACTATGATGTCAATGCCGAGATTGGCTTATAAAAGACTGTGCCTCCGTCTTGCTGGCACCATCTGGTGCGTCCTTGACTGTGAGCTCTGACAAAGCAGCTGTCACGTGGCCAGGCGCTGAGCAGGCCTCGGTACAGAGTCCACTCACAAGCCTGAAAGTGGGTCTACCCCAGCTGAGCCTTGACATGACCACAGCCCTGCTGCCCAGTAAGATGCCCTGAGTTAGGGGACCCTGATAAGCTGCCTTCACATTGCTGACCCACAGAAACTGGGAGATGATGAGCACATGTTTTGTTGAGCTGCTAAATTTGCAGTAGTGTGTTATGTAGCAACAAGACACTAACACCCCTGTGCAATTCAGTCTGGCCCCAAATTTACAAACTCCTGAGATTACACACCTAGAAAGTGGAACAAGATTTTTCCAGAAAGTGAAAATAATGATAGTGCATACCTCAGAGCACTTTTGTGAGTATGAGATAAAGTAACGTTTGCTCAATGATAGCCCAGCGGTGGCCTGTAGTAGCTGCCACATAAACATTAGCTATTATCACTGATTCCTCGAGACCTTCCTAGTCTGGGCCCTCTCTGTGGAGACCTTTCTCAGCCCCTTCGCCTCTCTCCCCGGAGAGAGCTCATCACTCACCATACTGGGCGCTCACAACACACCTGCTAGAACACTTGCCGCTCGTGCTGTCAGCGGTGTTGGTTTAATACTAAGCCCCTTCTCTCCACTATACTGTGAAATTCATCTTGTGTCCATAGCACCCAGCAAAAGTCCTCATAGGAAGTCAAGGTTTAAAAAATCATCCTTCCTATCTTTCCGCTCAAGGCAAACGTGGTCCCACGTTAAGATCACCCTTTCCCTGGGCAGCAAAGGAAGGACTTTCTGGTTTTGTCGTCTTCAAGGCAGGGAGAATCATCACGACCATCACTTGGATGATTTAACCTCAAGTAAAACGTATTATCGAGGGAAGTAACAGGAACTGAGGAAAGTCATGTAGAGGAAGTAGGTCTCTGTGAGATTCCTTGGTCCTCAAAGGCCGGGAATGTTAAAGTTCCTCTTCATTTTGCTCATGAAGAGATGGGAATAGGAGTCAGGCAGCTTTAGAGCTTGAAGAGAGCTCAGAGATGGTCTAGTGCAGGTAAGTACTAGTACGTCCATTTTACAGATGAGGAAACTGAGGCAATTCAAGGGTAAGCAGGCCAGCCACACAGCATGGGAAGGCAAAGGCAGAACTGTGGCTCAAACCTAGGTCTGCTTATTGCAGGAGGTCACACTCCCAGTGCTGCAGTATCCCTAAGAGCACCTGCCATTCTGGGTAGGTAAATCTGCAAACTAGAGGGCTACTCATTTAGGAGAAATGCCAGGTTTTCCTTCTCCCCTGGGCCAAGGAGAAGGGAGAGTAGCATGCACATCTCCTGAAGATTTCTTCCTCCTTTTTCCCACCTAAAATTTCATTTGTTTATTTTCTATATTTATTCTTTTCTGATCATAAAAGTCATGAATGCTCATAGAAAGAAACGAAACAATAAGAGTTTCCATGCACAGAGAAAAAAATAGTCTATTTTGTTGACCAACATATCTGCAATGCTTAGTTTGAGATGAAGTCAGGTCATCATTAAATATTTATTTAATACATAAACAAGTTATTGCCAAGAAGCTAGATTATGGGGGGGGGGAACATTAATTTTTATTTTATATACTTCTGTATTGTGGTGGTTAATTTTATGTGGTTAATTTTATCAACTTGAGTGGGCTAAAATGGGTGTCCAGATAGCTGGTAAAACATTATTTTGGGGTGTGTCTGTGAGGATGTTTCTAGAAGAAATTATTAATAGCATATGAATCAGTGAACTGGTATAGAAGATCTTCCCTCACCAATGTAGGTGGGCATTGCCCAATTCACTGAGGACCCAAAGAGAACAAAAAGGCAGAGGAAGTGTGTATTTGCTCTCTGTCCTTGAGCTGAGACATCCAGCTTCTCCTGCCCTTGGACATCAAAATATCTGCTTCTCAGGCCTGTGAGCATGGACTGAGTTATACCACCAGTTTTCCTGGTTCTCCAGCCTGCAGGTGGCATATTATGCTACTTCTTGGCCTCCATAATCATGTGAGCCCATTTCCATAAAGAATCCACGTATATGTCTTTCCCTATTCTATTGGTTCTGCTTCTCTGAAGAACCCTGACTAACGTGTATTATTTGAATTATAAAATATTTACTTTTGTATATTTCTGAACACAAATAACTCATTGATGTATTTTGATTGTAAAAGTGCAGAAGGAATGGAGTAAATAACTAGAAAAATCATTAGAAAACAACGTTGGTTTACGTATTCGTTTCCCGGGGCTGCTGTAACGAAGTACCACGCACTGGGTGGCTTAGACAATAGAATCTCATTGCCTCACAGCTCTGAAGGCCGGGAGTCAGAGATCAAGGTGTTGGCATGGCCACACTCTCTCCGAAACCTGTAGGGAATCTTTCCTTGCCTCTTCCAGCTTCTGATGGTTTGCTGGCAATTTTGGGTGTTCCTTGGCCTGCAATTACATAACTCCAGTCCCTGCCTTCACGACATCCTCCCCTCCCGTGTTTGTGTCTTGATGGCTGCGGCTGTATTCTTATAAGAACACCAGTCATTGGATTAGGGACCACCCTAATGACCTCATTTTAACTTAATTACCTGTGTAAAGACCCAGAGAGGGAAGGGCCATACCCAGGTTCCCCAGTGAACTTGGAGCTAAGCCAGGGATTCCTTCCAACTGCCAGCTCGTATCCAGCCAGGTGGAAGTAACTGGAGATGCAGCAGTCCCCCTATCCACAGAGAATACATTCCAGTGGATGCCCAAAACCTTGGATAGTAGCTGTTTTACTCCACTTTCTGATGTTAGAATACGCATACTAGGTAATTTATAAAGGACAGAAGTTTATGTGGTTCATAGCTCTGGAGGCTGGGAAGTCCAACAGCATGGTGCAGGCATCTGGCAAAGGAATGGGCGTACCATGGTGGAAAGCATCACGTGGCAAGTGAGCACATGACACAGAGACAAAAAGGGGGCTGAACCCCTGCAATAACTAACCCACTCCCGAGATAACAGCAATCCATTCACAAGGGTTCTGCTATAATCACTGCGACCCAGTCACCTCTTAAAGGCCTTGCCTCTTAATACTGTTATAAAGGCAATTAAATTTCAACATGAGTATTTGTGGGGATATTCAAATCATAGCAGTACCAAACCCTATATATACAGTACTATGATTTTTCTTATACATATATACCTATGATAAAGTTAAATTTATAAATTAGGTGCAGCAAGAGAGTAACAATAACCAATAATAATATGCAATAATTATAACAATATACTGTAATAAAAGTTATGTGACTGTGGTCTCTCTCTTTTCTCTCAAAATATCTTACTGTACTTTATCACCTATGTTTGGACTGAGGTTGGCCATGGGTAACTGAAGCTGCACAAAGTAAAGCGGTAGATAAGGAGGGACTCCTGTCCGTTACCACAGTCAGATCAACGGATTTTCAGGGTTTGGGTGTAAACCCCGGGCTCACTAAACATGAGCTGTGTGATATCGGGCCAGCCAGGTCTCCCTCTGAGTCGCTGGTTTCTTGTCTGTAAAACGGAAGTTAATGATACCCATGTTGTGAGGTTATTTTGCAGCTCAAAAGAGTTGTATATAGATGGCACTTTATAGGCACTGTATAAATGATAACTATTATTATTATTAGCATTATTGTTATTTTTATTATTATGTGGTCTTTAAAAAGATAAGTTTAAATCAATAAAAGAATGTCACTCTAACATTCTTTTTTTGGGAGTCGCTGAATTCATTTTGAATCAGGAGTTAGAGGAAGCTAACTTTTCTTGACTCATTGGGAAAAATCAAGCATCTCCTTGAAAGGAAGGGGAGCCAGTTACATTAAACCCTACCAGGTACAGATGTCTGGCTGGTGACAGCCATTACTGAGTAATGGTGATAAATACCACTTTCTTCTAGAGAGCTTTCAGCTCCCAGGCCTCATGACTTTTGAAAAGCAGAGTCCTTCTTGTAATCTGCTGCAAAAATCTGTGCCAGAGAGAAAAACACACCCCAGTAGTCCCAGGGACACTTGGCACTGCTCTCTTCTGAGAAGATGTGGAGACAGATTGGAACCGGTGGGCCAGGCCCCTCTGTTTGATGCCTCTGTGTCTGATATGTTCTGATTTCATGTGCCAAGAGGGAATAACTTCTAAAAAAGTTCCTTCTAACAAAGCAGAAGCAGCATGACCAGGAAACCTCAAATCCCTCTCTTGAGACATCCCAGAGGACTCAGGAAAGGTTACGAGCATGTTGTGTTCTTCACATAAAAACACTCATTTAATTGCCTCTGCAATTAATTAGTTCTGTTCTTGCCAATTTGCAGGCAGACAAATGCCCTCATCAGACACTGCCCTCCCTGGCTTGGAAGAATGAGGTTTTCCTGTCAGCAAATGTGCTTCTCATTGTTAGTTCCAGTGTCCAAGAGGTTTGCTCTTTGTAGGAACATGGATGAGGGTGTCAACTTAAAAAGAAAAAGCAAGGCTCAAACTCTCTGACTGACTGTTGCTGCTCAGGCTGGTCACTCGGTTTGAGAGCTGACTCTACTGCTTCCTTAGGTTGTGCACTCAAGGGAAGCTCAGTTACATGGCAGCTAAGTTCCTACAGCAGAAGTGACACCATGTCCCAAGTGACAAAGAGGCCCAGGTCAGCCTTGGATGGCGTTGGAGTGTGCAGTTGCTACTCGGGGTGATTCAAGAGGACCAGCCCCTTTATCCACTCTTCTCCCACTTCACTCACACCACCCTTGCAAACAAACAAACAAAGTTTTTTTTTAAAAGAATTTACTTGATAAACATGGTAGCAAGGAGCCTGTGGGGTTCCGTTCCTTTGGTTTAAGAAACATTCTCAAGGTATAAAGAAACCAGGAGAGATGCCTCTGATCTTGTCATCCTCCTTCACTCTCCAGTTCTTTGCTCTCCACCCTCAAGTTCTCTCCACCGGTGGATCTGGTTCCCTGCCCTGCTGGCTTGCAGTCTGGGGTGCTCCAGGGGACGGCTCTTGGGAGGCCCGAGTGGTCCCCCCGCCTCAGTCGGGCACCCGTGTTTCTGGCGACGACTCTCACTCCCCTGGTTTCAGCTCCAGGACTTGCCACACTGTTGGAGTTTTTCAAACTAGTCTCTTTGATTCCAGAAGTCAGAAACAGAGGTAGGGTGGCTACCAAAGGGACTTCCTCAACATCATTATCATTGTCTCCATCATTTTCACCATAATTAACATTCATCAAGCACTTGTTAGGTGCCAGGCCCTCTAAAACTTGCATTACATAGGTAATTACATTTAATACTCACAGCAAACCTGTGCCAGAGATACTTTTTCTTTCCTCATTTTGAAGATGAGGAAACAGAGGCTCAGAGAGGTTGCATCATGTGTCCAAAATCACACAGCAAGTAGGCAGTGAAGCTGATGTGTAACCACACTCTCTTACTCTAGAGCCCTGACCACCCCAATTTACTTTTTCTACATGTTACCACCCTCCTCCCCTACTCAGAGATCCCTAGATGGGCCCCATCACCTCCAGGGTAAAGGGGCAGCCCCCACTAAGGCAGTGAAAGCCTGTCTGGGCTGATGCAGTCTTCGAGCCCTATTCATGACAGGGGCTTCTCTCGGACCCTCCTTGCTTTTCATGTCTGGCTCTGCCCAAGACACAATTTTCTGGTCATTTCCTCTAAAACATTATTTGTTCTGAATCTCCCAGAAGTTATTTGCAACATCCTGTCCCTTGCCATCATGCTTCCAACCCCAACCCTTATCCCTCCCTAGATTTGGTAAGTGCCAAGTTATTAAACAGGCCATATTGTGAAAATTTGAATGAGAGATAATCTCTAGTTCTTCTATTTTTAAAATTAAATTTTAATTTTTTTGCAAAGAAAGACATACACATTGTATTAAAAAAGAGAAATATTGCTAAAAAAAATAATAATAACCAGAAGCTTGCTTCCATATAAATCTGTTCCTGAGAGGCAATCACTTCTGTCTTTAAAAGCTGTTTCTCCTAATTATGAAGGCATATTTTATAAAACATGCTTGGTCAGCCACCTCTTGATTCTCTAATTTTAACCATTATTTACTGACTTCCTATTATGTTATATCAAGATTGGACCTCTTTTATACTCACTCTTCTCTCAGTATACTAAAAAAATTCTATCACAATTTTTGGTTAAATTCATTTTCAATGTTTATCTTATCGTGACTGTAGTATATGTCGTATACCACTAAGACAAATTTGGACTATAATTATATTGTCATTTTTTGTGTAATTTTATTTTTCCCAGAGTTGTCACTTGCTTTCTCCCCCCGTATCTTTTGATAGCTCTTATTTCCATGTGGTCACACGTGTCTGTTGGACACGGTTCCCCATGCTGTCCTGGGGAGACCCCATGACTCCGGCCTCCGCTCTTCAGAGTGTGCAGACCTGCCCTCGCCATAGCCCAGGGAGCAGCTTTCACTCCCTCCTGTGTTGGATCACCTGTGTCCTGGACCTTTTATCTTAGTCTTTCAAAATGTGTTGTCTTACGTGTTAGTTTTCTCAGGTTTCCATAAACCAATACCACAGACTGTCGGACTTGAGCGACAGACATCTGTTTTCTCACAGTTCTGGAGGCTGGAAGTCTGGGTCCACGTGCTGGCAAGGCCGGTGCCCCTGAGGCTGCTCTCCTTGGCTGGCAGATGGCACCTTCTGTGTCCTCACACAGCCTTTGCTCTGTGTCGGTGGGAAGAAAGAAAGAGCTCTGGTGTCTCCTCCTCTTTCTACAAGGACACCAGTCGTGTTAGATTAGGGACTCACCCTTATGACTTCATCTGGCCTCAATTACCTCCTGAAAGGCCCCATTTCTGAATATGGTCACACTGGGGGTTAGGCTTCAGTGTATGACTTTGGGGAAGACATTATTCTGTCTGCAATACCTTTTTTGATGATGTTCATCTGCGAAAGGGTGTAAGGGAGGATTGCCTTTTGAGATGTTGCTTTGTCTTTATCTTATCCTTGTATCAATAAACAATCTGGCTGCTGCCTGTGGAATCTCACATGAAAAATTACTTTTCCTTAAAAAACTAGTTTGTCATTGTGCAGCAAGATTAAAAGTACGTTTCCTTTTATCTAGCAATTCCACTCCCAGGCATAAACCCTAGAAACAATTTTGCACATACACATGAGAACACCTGTGCGTAACTTACTGTGTAAGCAATGCGGTAAGGATGACTCAAGTGATGCAATTACAAAGCACTTTACTTTGTCTGCCATTGTCCCTTTAATATTTATTGGCCCTGGATAAAAACTTGAGCAGGCCCATGGCATTACTGCTTACTGTTGGAGACTAGAGAATCCTACCATTACTTTAAATCAGAGAACAGAGTAGTAGTTCACAAATTAGAATATTTACTCCAACATACAAGCAATTCTTCAACCTTCACCCAAGCATAAGACTTCTCTTCCATCCTCCAGGGACAATTGATGACCAGGCTGAACCTGTATTTTGAAGGGAGGAGGCATGTGTGACACAGGAGATGCATTTGGCTTCTCTAGCTGCCACATCTTCCAAAGGTCTTCTTGGGTAAAATTCAAGATGACTGCAGACCACCTCTCTGGTCCAAGGACCACCTTTGGTTCATGAGAAACATTCATACATCATTTGTCCCCATGCAGGAGAGGCCAGGCTGATCCAGTGTAGTGGTCATTTTCCTTGACCAGCCCTTTTATTCTTCCCTGGCCTATCCATCCATCCATCCACCACTTATCCATCATCCATCCATCCATCCATCCATCCATCCGTCTGCTCCAGCATTTCTTGAGCCAGAAGCAGAGCCAGAGGCTGCAGTTCACTGTGGCCCCTAAATTGCAAAGATCATAAAGGGCTCTACTGAGATCTCTCATAAGTCTTGAGGTGAGAGACAGACATCCTCTTTCTCCCCTCAAAGGGGATGGTGAGACTAATATCAACACATCTTTCTTTTAACAAAACCACCTCCAAAATCCTCTTGCCTCTCTCAACCTCCACAAGAAAATATTTCTATTTTATTTAACTTTTGACACAGAAGAGGCCACATTTAAATAAATACATTAAATCTCCAGATCACTTTCATTCCTGCTTTGAACCTCAAATATGACAAATACTCTTATCAATGTATCCATAATTTCTTTTGTAATTTACTTTTACAAATTATACCATAATAAACTTGATAAAAGACTATTCAAATAAAATATTTTCCTTTAACATTTTATAAGCTAATCAAATGTATACCACAATAGATTTTTTGTGTTGTAGTTTAAATAGGACGTTCTTGTGATTTTGGTATTACAAAGCTTTAAGCCAATACTACACTCAGAAATAAGTTTAGAGAATGGCATCCCAAAAGACTGGGAGTGAGCAGTGAAATAGCCCATGCAGGGCTGCCATGCTGTAGGAAATCAGATGTTTTCACTGCTCAGACTGGGTGAGGGGCTCAAGAGCCATGAAACTGACTTTTCCTGTTGTAAAGTCTGAGTTTGGCACGAGTTTTGGTATCTGATGGCCATTATTTTCTGGTGCCTCAGTAGAAACATTGAAATTAACATCATACTTATTTTTTTAATATCTAAAGATTGGAAGCAACTTTAAATTCATAAATAAGAGACTAGATAAATAAATGATATATCCATGCAATATCCATCTAATCATGAGCTATCCATGAAATGCCATTCAGCAGTGACAGTGAACCAGGGCACATCGATAAGACTTACGAAGAGAATGCAAAGAGGAAATTCCACATGTTCCATATATTATGACAATTTTATACACATTATATATATGTCTAATTCTCCCTACACTTCTAAAGTGCAAAATAATAATATTGCTTAGGGATGCATGCATATGTAGTACAGTATAAAGAAATTTGAGGCATCAGATACAATCCATGATGACAAGGATGACAGTATTTACCTCTAGGAGGTGGGGAGATGGAGGTGAAATGGGAAAGATATCAGAGGGTTTCAGCTGTCTCAATAATGTTTCCTTTCTTAAGGTGGAAGATACTCCATTGTCCATTGCATTATTCTTTATACATTGTGATATCTCTCAATTAGTTTGAATTATATTTAAAAGAAAATAATTTTTCCTTCAACATTTAAAGTCTCCTAGCCATTCACTTAGAGTTTCCAGTGCTGGTGGTTAGTATAGTAAACCAGTGGCATTTTCATTTTAATGAGAGCTATTTATTGCCTTTTCTTCCACCACCCATCCCCCCACCCCGCTCTGGGAGCTGTTAGAAGCACTGCTTTGCCAAACGTGGTTCTTTGTCAGTTAATTTTTCTGGGTTCCGCTGGGCCCTTTAGGTATGGAATATAGACCTTTATTTCCTTTATTCATGGGAAATTTGAATGATCTCTTTAGTAATATCCTCTGTCCGTTTTCTGGAATTAGTTATTTGGACTTTGGACTTCCTGAACAAATACTCTAATTTTCGTATAGTTTATCTCCATTATTTGACCCGTTTGTCTTTCTATTCCATCTTTAGGGGCATTTCTCAAAATTTATCTTTAAATTCCCTAGTGAATTTTAAAAATTTCTTCTATCATATTTTTCAATTTTCAAGGTTATTTTTTCTTAATTTGCTATCTCTATATTGTCATCCCTTCTTATTTTATGGACACAGCATCTTTCATTTCTCCTAGAACACTCAATAGGTTTATACATTTTTTTAAATTTTTCCCACTCCTTACCTTGTATCTGTTGTTTGTGAGTCTCTTCTCTTCTTTTTCTCCTTTTTTTTCCTTCTCCTTCTCCCTGTCCGTGTCTGCCTCTGACTTTTCCTTCCTCTTCTCTTTCTCTTTTCCTTTTTGTTTTTGTTTTAATTTCCTTCACAATATAGGTTCTCATGAAATGCCTGGACATGTTTGATTTTTATGGAGGAGGGTGTGCTAAGAAGCTGAATGAAGACCTGTGTTTATGAGTTGAATGCGGGGTTCACTGTAGGGCAACTGTTCTCAAAGTGTGGTCTGTGAACCCCTGGGCATCACTGAGACCCTTTCAGAGGGTCCACAATATTAAAACTATCTTCATAAGAATACTAAAATATTATTTGCCCTTTTCACTGGGTTGACATTGTACTGATTATGCAGAAGCAATGGTGGGTGTGGTGGTTAATTTTATGTGTCCACTTGGCTGGGTCACAGGGTGCCCAGTTGTTTATTTAGTCAAACATTATTCTGGGTGTTTCTGTGAAGGTGTTTTAGGTAAGATTAAGGTTTAAATCTGTAGACTTTTTTTATTGTGGTAAAGATATATAATATGAAATCTATCCCCAACTTTTTAAGTGTGCAGTATAATGTTGCTGATTATATGCATATTGCTGAACAGTAGATCTCTAGAATTTTTTCATCTTGAATGACGGAAACTTATCTACTAAATAGCACTGCCCATTTTTCCCTCCCATAAGCACCCTGATAACCACCGTTCGTTCTGCTCTCTGCTTCTGTGAGTTTGACCATAGTAAATATCTCATAAATGTGGAATCATGCAGAATTTGTCTTTCTGTGACATATTTATTTCACTAAGCATAATGTCCTTAAGGTTCATCCATGTTGTAGCATATGACAAAACTTCCTTCTTTTTTAAGGTTGAATAATTTCCCATTATATGTATAATATATATATAATAATTTCCCATATATATGGATGTGTATGTATATATGTGTGTGTGTGCATCACATTTTCTTAATGCATTTAGCCACTGATGGACATTTAGGTTGTTTTCACCACTTGTAGTAAATAATGCTACAAAGGACATGGCAGTGCAAACATCTCTTTGAGACTCTGTTTTCAATTATTCTGTATATACACTCAGAAGCCTGAATGATGGATCATATGGTAATTATCTTTTTAATTTTTTGAGGAACCTCCATACTGGTTTCCACAGTGGCTTCCCCACTTTACATTTTCAACAACAGTGCACAAGGATTCCAATTTCTTCACATTCTCACCAAGACAGTTAACATGTTGTTTTCTGTCTTGTTTTTGCTTTTGATAATTGTCATTCTAATAGGTGTGTTGCTGTCCAGAATCCTTTCATTTCAACTTGATGAGCTCCCTTTAGCATTTCTTGTAAGGCAGGTTGGTCTAGTGCTGAGGAACTTCCTCAGCTTTTATTTATCTGGGAATATCTTTATTTCTCTCTCGTTTTTGAAGAAAAGTTTTGTTTGATATAATATTCTTAATGTAATACAACATATAAGAATATTGTATCTTATATATGCTTTTTTTCTTTCAGCATTTTGAATATGTCATCTCACTCACTTCTGGAGTGCAAGGTTTCCATTGAGAAATTTGCTGACAGTCTTATGGAGAAGCTCTCTTTCACTTGACGAGTCATTTTTCTCTTGCTGCTTTCAAAATTTTCTCTTTATCTGTGTCTTTTTGATTATAATGTGTCTGGGTGATGGGATTTTTGGGATTATCATGTAGAATCCATTAAGCTTCTTAAATCTGATATCTATTTACTTCTCCCAACTTAGGAAGTTTTCAGATATTTTTTAGATTCCATTATTTTTAGATTATTAGATTCCATTATTTTTTCAGATAAGCTCTGCCTCTCTCTCTCTCCCTCCCCCTCCTTCTTGTTCTGGAACCTCCATAGTGTATATATTCGTCCACTTTATGGTATCTTATAACTCCCTTAGACTTTTTTCACTCTTTTTCATTCTTTTTCCTTTTTTCTCCTCTGACTGGATAATTTCAAATGACTTGTCTTCAAGTTTGCTGATTCTTCCTTTTGTTCGATCGGTTCTGATGTTGAACCCTTTGGTGAATTTTTAATTCAGTTATTGTATTCTTCAGGTCCAGAATTTCTGTTTGGTTCTTTTAGACATTTTCTCTTTGTTAATATTCTCATTTTGTTCATACCTCATTTTCCTGAGCTCATTGAGTACCTTTATGATGGTTATTTTGAATTCTTTGTCAAGTAATTCATATACCTCTGTTTCTTTACGGTCAGTTTCTGGAGATTTACTCCCCTGCCCTTTGGATCATGTCCTCCTATTTCTTTATGTGCCTTGTAACTTTCTGTTGGGATCCATGCAGTTAAAAAACCAGACATCTCTCCCAGTCTTTATTGACTGGCTTTGTAAAGGGAAAGGTCTTTATCAATCAGCCTGGCTAGAGATTCTGACATCCCTCCAACTTTTTCTATGGATGCATTTTCTTTGGACCTCAGCATGTAAATTCCCAATTAGAGGGACTTGCTATTTTCTCTTTTCAGGTACTCACAATATCTTGCTTCTTCTGGTGTCTGTCTGTGTATTGCAAGTTCTCTGGCTCTCTCCTAAACCTCCCAGCTTTCTTCTATCAGCAACTCCCAGACTTCTAAATTATTGTCAGGTCCTAGCAGTGCTATAAGCTATGCAAGACAAAAACCAGTTTTTTGAGCAGCCCCCCAAAAGCTGGACTCCTGGATGCATGCTCCATTCTTCTTCTCCTCACCCTGAGGGAGAGACCATGAAGGCTATGTCCACTGTTCTCCTGGGCCCCTGGAGCAGCAGCAAGCTTATCAGCTCTCTTTTGTTCTTTGTGGCCCCCAGACACCTAGACTGTGCCAGGTCCTATTAATACTTCAAGATAGGTGAGACATAAACGAGTCCCTTGGGCAGCCCTCCCCAAAAGAGATAGAATCCTGGACACACACTCCAACTATTTCTGTCCAGGAAGAAGCCAGAAATTAGGGATTTTAGTGCTCATTCTGCACTAAGCTGGAGGAAAGGATGATGATGGGTGAGTGTATGATTGTCCCAAACCTCATCTTTACTTTCAGCAGTCCAACCTGGCAGCCTTTCCCCTCAGGCTCAGATTCAGGCGAGACAGAAGCTAATCAACCCCTCGTGCACCCTACCCTGCAAAAAAGTCAGAGCATTGTACATACAGTTCAGTCTTCTCTTTCTCTCTCCAGGGAGAAGTGAAGAGTTGGGAGTTTCCTCTCAATTATGACATGCTGAGCTGAGGGAGGGACTCTGATGGGTGAGTGCCATGAATTTTTCTATAATCTCAATGCAGTTGGTTTTGTGCTTGTTGGCGATATAAGATCCTCTTAGCTGATTTCTGGATTTCTCATGAAGGGAATTGGTTTATGTATGGTTATTGATTTATGGTGTCTCTGTGGGAGGAGGAAGGGTTTGGGGCTTCCTATTCTTCCATGTTGCTGGCCTAAATCAGTGGACTTTGAGTAAAGCAGATTGCTATCCATATTGTGAGTGAGCCTCACCCAATCAGTTGAAGGGCTAAATAGAACAAAAAGACTAGCCACTTCTAAGCAAGGGAGAGAATTTTTTAGCAGACTACCTTTGGTCTTCATCTGCAACAGTAGTTCTTCCTGTTTGTACAGCAGATTTCATTCGGACTGGAACTCAGCACTGGCTCCTCTGGGTCTCCGGCCTGCTAGCTGATCCTGCAGACTTTCGACTTGTCAACTTCCATAAGTATTAATATACTAGCCAATTGCTTACAATGAATCCCCTTATATGTGTATGTATGCGTAAGTACAAATCAAGGCAGCAGCATTACACTCTAGGAGTAGTTTTTAAATCCTTCCCTGCTACATATTTGAAATAACAATAAAAAACTGGTTTCACTTGAGAATATCCTTCATGAAGCAGAAAATATATTGATTTTATTAAATTTTGACCTTTGAGTACACATCTTTTTAGTACTCTGTGGCAAAAGGAAGTATGTCTAAAGCACTATTGCTGCCTGTGAAGTATAATGGTTGACTCAAGGTAAAGCACTTCTGCAATGGAGTTGCAAACTGAACTAGCTACTTTTTTTTCATGGAATGCCATCTTTTTTGAAAGAATAACTGAGTAACTTGCAGACTAACTATGGTTTTTCAGACTTTGGCATTTGGTAGACATTATCTTGAAAATGAGTGAAGTTAGCTTGTCACTTGAAGGAAAATGACGGACAGCACTTTTTTTGACAATGATAAAATTCAAGCTTTAAGATAATAATTAAAATTTTGAAAACTCTGTCAGTGTGAGTTTGTCATCTCACTAATACTTAAACTTTGATGAGATCAGCAGTGATAATAATGAATGTGACATTTTGATGGTGTATCATGAAATGTGTCAACAGTTTGGAAGATCTGCATGATTCTGTGAACCAATATAAAATCATATATTGGTAAAATATGTGGCTCTCCCCCATTCAAAGTGAAGATAGATGATGGATCTTACTACAGCAGAAGGCAAAAAGTTCAATGATACGGTCATAGTAATAGATTCCACACTGTAATTAACCTTTAAGTAACTGTGACTTGTACACTTCTGATGCAATATCAAAAAAGAATAGCTGCAATTGTTTGAAAAGGCTGTGGAAATACTCCTCCCTTTTCTAACTACATGTATCTAGTCTTCAAATACTTCTTCCAGGCCGGGCGTGGTGGCTCACGCCTGTAATCCTAGCACTCTGGGAGGCCGAGGTGGGTGGATTGCTCAAGGTCAGGAGTTCGAGGCCAGCCTGAGCGAAAGCGAGACCCCATCTCTACTAATAATAGAAAGAAATTAATTGGACAACTAAATATATATATAGAAAAAATTAGCCGGGCACGGTGGCGCATGCCTGTAGTCCCAGCTACTTGGGAGGCTGAGGCAGAAGGATGGCTTAAGCCCAGGAGTTTGAGGTTGCTGTGAGCTAGGCTGATGCCACAGCACTCTAGCCCGGGCAACAAAGTGAGACTCTGTCTCAAAAAAAACAAAAAACAAAAAAACAAAAAAAACCAAATACTTCTTCTAAACAACGTATCACAACCTATTGAACGCAGAAGCAAATAGGAAAATTCAGATTGATTTGTTTTTAAAATACAACTTTATTGAAGTATAATTTGCATGCCATGCAATTCATCCATTTTAAGTGTACAATTAAATGATTATTAGTAAATTTACCAAGTTATA
>CAUYRT010013752.1:0-47621 GCA_963574885.1 Lepilemur ruficaudatus
TGTAGTCCCAGCTACTCGGGAGGCTGAGGCAGTAGGATCACTTGAGCCCAGGAGTTTGAGGTTACTGTGAGCTAGGCTGACGCCACGGCACTCACTCTAGCCCAGGCAGCAGAGTGAGACTCTGTCTCAAATAAAAAAAAAATAAAAATAAAAAAGTAAAATAAAAGTTTCTTGGAGACAGGAGAGCACCAAAGGGAGATATAAGGAGCAGACACTAGGAGTGAAACACCATTACATTTTTATCCTCAATTCTGATTCTTTGGAAAGCTCTACTTTTGGGTCACTTTTATTTTTCAGAAGACTAGTGTTTCCTTTGTCTGTTTGCACAATGACAGAACAGAAACAGGTGGAAATGTTATCCCAAGGCATCTTGACTCCCTATTGCTTTTTCAATAGATCATGGCTGAGAAACGACCGCAAAGGACCAGGGTTTTTGGTGGTGAGAGAATGACATGGATTTCCCCAGTGACCCTGCAGGGACTTCTGGAAGCTAAATTCAAGTATCCTCAGGCCCCTGTTGTCATGGGAAATACCTCTGTGGGTATGTAGAGCCCCAGGGACTTCTTACGGGGAAACTGAGGGAAAGGGTTTGGGGGGAAATAAACTTCATATTTGTGCATTCTCAGGAAAAGCAGTCTGAAATAGCATTTTTAATCCACTGGACTTGATTTCCTCAGCATTGCTCAAGAGGCTTTGTAACTATTCATTAAATAAATAAATCCCTCTTGCCCTCCTTGGCGCTGTGTGTGGAGTTGCACCCGAGGGGCTTGCTCCATAGCAAACAGTGGCAGCAGTGCCAGCGACAGCTGTCCTGTCTTTCCATTCGGGGACTGTCTGGGCTCATATTTGAATTGCTCTGTTTCCTCTCTCAGTGGTGTCTCAATGGGCAGAATATGTTTTACTTAAACTGCAGTTACAAGGTCTTCCTGTTGTGTCCAGTGTAGGCTCGGTTTGGCTGCCCACCTCTTTGAGGAGCCCCTAGAATCTTCCCAAGGAGAATTTTGAGTACACCATATGGCCCAAGTTTTAAGGCTGACACTACTTCCAAAGAGCCCTCCAAGTGTAAGGAAAATCTGTTCAGTCATTGCCAGTGATTTGGCAATAAGCACACCAATAGAAAGATATATAATTTTTTTATATTTAAAAAGAGCAGTTTAATCATAATTTCAGAATTAAAAAGGCAGTTAGCTGCTTTATTCTACTCTTATTTTTTTCAAATCCTTTAGGGCCTGAAGTAAAATTTAAAGGCGTCTTTCACCCAGTTATAATTTCTCCTGATGGAATTGAAGAACTGAGTGTTGTAAACCATGCAAATAACGGTGAGTTCTTAACTGCCTGTTTTCTTAGTTAAAATGCATTAATCAATTTATTTACCTTTCCCAGCAGACAAGCAGAAAAAGAATTATTCCTAATTATAATATACACAGAGATTCTCTTCTTATAAAAATGATAACATCCTGGGTACAATGAACACTATCTGGGTGATGGGCACACTTATATCCCTGACTCAAACATAACAAAATTGATGTAACCAAAAACATTTGTACTCCCGTAATATTTTGAAATAATAAAAAAATAAAAAATAAACCTAAACAAACAAACAAATAAATGCAGAAAACAAAACAAAAAACATTTCGTGTGGGGGCTTGTCAGGGAAGAATTCTCTAAAGTTACATTAGGCAGTAATTGTCTGAATAGCCAGATTTTTAATGAAGAACTTTGTCTGCAATTTCAGAGAAATGCAATACTGTTCAAAGAAGCGTATTGTGCTAAGTGCTGGATAGAAGATAAAGATGAACAGAACACGGTCTTTGTGCTCCAGAAGCACAGTAGCCAGCAAAGCAAGTTTATTTATTAACCAGCCTACAGACTGGTTTTTCCCTTTCTGTAGAGGAAATTTATTTAATAGCAATGATGGGAAATAACATAAACGTGGGTTTGGAGTATAGCCTCTGAAATCTAATTCTTGAAAATGGCATATATTACCTATAAGATCTTAGTCAAGTTGCTTAATTCTCAGTTTGTTCATCTGTGAAATGGGGCTATTAATAGCTCACAGGTTTGTTCAGATTCTAGGAGATTACCTAAAGCATTCAGCTTAGTGCTTGATAGAGTGAACGTTCAAAGGATTTAGCCTCCACCACCTCCACGACCCCACCTCCAACACCTCCAACACCTCCACCACCACCACCACCACCACCACCACCTCCACTACCACCTCGACCTGTACCATCTCCACCTCCACCTGTACCATCTTCTCCACCTCCACTTCCACCACCTCCGTCACCATCATCTCCATCACTGCCTCCATCACAAGTACCACCACCACCACTACCCCATCAACACCATCACCACCACCTCCATCACTACCACCACTACCGCCTCCACCAATAAGCAGGGAAGCATGTATCTGGTATAAAGATTCCATGTCTGTAGCTCTGGTCTAATGGACATTTTCAGATCAGCATTGATCACATTGCATTAATTACAAATGATCTCATTTCAGAGCTGACTTTGGGTGCTGGCCTCAGCCTGGCCCAGGTGAAGAACATTCTGGCTGATGTGGTCCAGAAGCTTCCAGAGGAGAAGGCACAGATATACCGTGCTCTCTTGAAGCATTTAGGAACTCTGGCCGGGTCCCAGATCAGGAACATGGCTGTATGTATTTGATGACAGAAAAGTCTGGTGTGAGTCCCTTGGGTGACTGTCACTGATGAATCATGACATTTTCATTCTTTTTGGAACAGACAAAAAGAATTGTTCTCCAAAGCCTTGTTAATCCTTACTTTAGCACTGTATTTTGATAATTACATAACTGATATTAAAATAACTTCTTATTTTTAAAAAGTCTTTAGGGGGACATGTCATGAGCAGACATCTGGATTCAGATCTGAATCCTCTCCTGGCTGTGGGTAACTGTACCCTCAACTTGCGATCAAAAGGTAAGTGACAGCTCCTGCTTGGGGATGAATGAATCTGTTCCTCCTACCCCTTTTTCTCTCTGGGTAGGCAGGAAGTCCAGTTTTGAAAATAACTCCTCCCTCTAATGTCAATAATTCTCTCTGCCTTTCTAGATGTTGGAAAGTTGGTCAGTCTGGTCTTAATACCACACAGTCCTGATCTCCTCGTCTGTTTCTTTTTCAGACTTTGTGCCAGATATTTTCTCATACTGGTCACCATACATTGAACATCCTTGTATTGGTTAATATCCAGATATGATTGGATTATTGGAGGGAACTATAAGCTATTGAGAGCTGTCAGGCCCCTTTGTTGAAGACATTCTCCAGATAGTACAAGAGTGTTGTGGTGCCAACATCAGGCTTTGGGCTCATACTTAATTTGTCCTTGGTGGAAGCCTACAGGTCTTTTATAGATGAACAGTGGTTTGGCCTCATTCTGTATTTATTTACTTGATTTTTGCTTTTGGAGCTAAGTCCAGAATTTTTAATTTATATCTCTTATTCCAACTTGTTCAACAATTATTGGGAAGTTCTAATTTGTCCTCTATAAATGTTTTCTTTAGTTTAAAAACATGGACTAGCTTTCTATTACCTGCATTGTTAAATACCTACTCCTTATATTATCTAAACCACAAAATTATCTTAAGAAGGAAGATTTGCATTCAGAATTTTCATCTGTAACATCCCTTTAAAAAGTCATACTGTAAGAAACAGGTTTTTTGATGCGAATATAGACATCAAAAGCTTCTTAGTTTGGGGTTTCGTACATTGCAGAGCAGCTCCCTTGCTGAAATCTATTGAAAGTCAGTCCTCAACACAAGGGTTTGTAAAAAAAAAGAAAAAAAGCCAAAAGCTTCTTAGCTCTCATCCCCAAATCATATGTTGTTATAGTTTTAAACTGAAGTTCATTAGTTGCTGGAAAAAGATGTAAACAAATGAAACAACACCTAACTATTATACAAACTCATTAAAGGCAATTTATTTATTCACTGCTATACCTACTAGGGTTCTTAGTTATAAACAATAAATATTTGTTGACTGACTCAATCAAAATATCAAAAGAGATATTACTATCTGCTCCCTACTTGTAAAGCTTTGAGTTGTCCTGTTCAGGAAAAGGACTGCTAAGTTTCTATTCTACCTAAAACTCTGGGCTACTTTGTTTGATATTTTTATCTACAAGCAACCAAGGAAGGCAAAAATAAATAAAAAAATAAATAAATAAAGCCTAGACTGGCAGAAACATTGCAAGCTACAATGGTAAAGATTTGTTAGGCATAGGAAGGGCATTTCTTTCCCTAAGCAACCAGTTTCCTCAGGGATTTGGTAGAATTATTTCCCACGTTTTAGAAGTTTGTTTAATAGACCACAGATTCCAGGGAAAGTGTCATTTCTTTCCACAGAAGGAAAACGACAGATTCCTTTAAATGAGCAGTTTCTCAGCAAGTGCCCCGATGCAGATCTTAAGCCTCAAGAAATCTTGATCTCAGTGAGCATCCCCTACTCGAGGAAGGTGAGAATGTCATACTATTTAATATCAGGTTTTCCAGGTTTTACCCATGAGCCTCACTTGTTGATTCCAGCACATGGTGGGTTAAGAAAAAGTGTTGAGTGTTTACAGAGGAGATGAAAGCTCAACTTCAGGAGGGAGTGTGAGCTCATTATTTTAAGAGGACTTGTGAATAGTTACCTTTACTTGTGTTATGCACACCCCTGTCATTCCTAGAATCAGGAGACCTTTCTAAATAAGACATGAAGACTATATCTCGACCTATGTCTTGGGGTTTGAAAGAGGCTAACAAAATACATTTGCTATAGGACTTGGTGGAAACAAGAGCTTTGGCATCAGAGAGACTCAGATTTGAGTCCTGCTGTCAAGACCTGCACTACTTACTGCATCACTCTGAACTTTACATTCCTCATCTGTAAAATAGGAATAAGCAAGCCTGCCTCAGAGGATGTATCCGTTTGCCAGGGCTGCCGTAACAAAGAACCACACAGAGTAATTTGCTTTCCTGAAGTTCTGGAGGCTAGAGGTCTAATGTCAGGGTCTGGGCAGGCTTGGTTTCTTCTGAGGCCTCTGACACTGGCTTGTAGATAGCCATCTTCAAATTGTCTTCCCTCTGTCTTGAAACTGTCTTCCCTCTGTACGTGTCTGTGTCCAAATTTCCTCTTCTTGTTACAATTTTGGATCAGGGCCACCCTCATGACCTCATTTTAACTTTAGCTCTTTGACGACCCTATGTCCAAATATAGTCACATTCTGAAATACTGGAGGTTAGGACTTCAACATATGAATTTTGGGGAGACGCAGTTCAGCTCATAACAGGGGATGTGACAAGGATCAAATGAGGTGACATACACAAACTGCCTAGTGCTCAGTTGTCACTTTTTCTTTCAGTGGGAATTTGTGTCAGCCTTCCGACAAGCGCAGCGGCAACAGAATGCGCTAGCAATAGTCAATTCCGGAATGAGAGTCTTCTTTGGAGAAGGGGGTGGCATCATCAGAGAGTTATCCATTTTATATGGAGGCGTTGGTGCAACCACCATTTGTGCCAAGAATTCCTGCCAGAAGCTCATCGGAAGGTAAGGCATCGTGTCCTTAGACTGCGGTTAACAGAGTAGCCCTTTTGTGGTGAGATGTAACAATAAGAGGAAAAATGCTTAGTACTTTTGTATTTAACGGCATAAGATTTTTATGATTATTTTGGCGTCTTGATTTTATTGAATTCTGAAGTAGGCATCATAGTCTGTGTGTGTGTGTGTGTGTGTGTGTGAGAGAGAGAGAGAGAGACAGAGAGACAGAGAGGGAGAGAGAGAGAGCCCGTCTCCCAGTAGTACAAATTTGCATTCTTTATTGTGGGAGAATAATTTATCATGCTAAAAAATAAATTATGTCAGTTTGTTCTATAATAATTTGCTAAATGCATTTGCTTACTGGACTTCCTATTTCTACAGATAATGCTAATACCTAATATCTTTTGAGCATTTAGTCAGCATCAGCTGCCATTTCCGGACCAGTAGCAGAGAACAGTGGTTAAAAGCATGAGCTTTAGGACTTGAGTGATCCAGGCTGCCTGGTCCAAATCTCAGTTCAACCTCTGTTGTTAACTCTCTGATCTCTGCCAGCTTACTTAAGCTCGTGGTACCTCCCTTCCCTTATCCGTGAGAGACGATGATCATATCTACCCATAGGCCAGTTGAGAGGATGAAATGAGTTAATACATAGCAATACGAGGTACTTAAAGCAGAGCCTGGAATGCAGCCAATGTCCTAGTCCTATGAGGATCAGTAACTCCTGGGCTAAGGACTTTACACAGGGTGTCACTTGTTTCTCAAGATGGCTCCACGAGGTGGGTTCTGCTGTTATTCCCCTTTAACAGATGTGGCCGTGTGAGACCCAGGCCAGACACCTGGGGAGTAGTGGGCTCATTTGAACTTGGGTTGCCTGACTCCGGAACTTGTGCTATTATTCCCTGTATTAAACTGTAGCAGTTTGTCTTACACACGAGCCGAACCTGTGAGGCATGAGTCCTGTTGGGCCAGGAGTCTCCTCTTTTGACTCTGCAGGCCCTGGAATGAGGAGATGCTGGATACAGCTTGCAGGCTGGTTCTGGACGAAGTCTGCCTTCCGGGCTCAGCCCCAGGTGGGAAGGTCGAGTTTAAGAGGACACTCATCGTCAGCTTCCTCTTCAAGTTCTACCTGGAGGTGTCACAGATTTTGAAGAGGATGGTAAGTGGAACTGGTCACGTAGTACTGCAGTCCCCAGCCCCCAGGCCACAGACTGGTGCCAGCCCGTGGCCGGTTAGGGACTGGGCTGCAGAGCTCCACCCCACCCCATGGAAAAATCGTCTTCCATGAAGCCGGTCCCTGGTGCCGAAAAGGTTGGGGACCGCTGATGTAGTAACACCCCAGTACTAGGGCTATGGTGACACCCAAAGTGAAGGCAACAACCTGCTGAATAGCTGTAGAGTACAAAAGACAGCCTGAAGTAGAAACACCGGGACTTGCTGGGGGCCTCCCTCAGCCCATCTGCGGGTGGGCCTGAGTTTGGGGAAGGATTGCAGGTAGAGCAGAGAGTTGCACAGGATCTTGTTTAACACCATTCAGTTGTTTGTTTCTGGCCTGTTCTTTAGATAATGTTCAGAAAATTTGCTAATGATTGAGTGTATTTTCCCTTAGTAAAGCATTTCTTCCCCTTGAGGTTTTACCTTCATGCTGAGGTTTTCCTTCATGTGTTTGGCTGTCTTCTCCGGGTTAGGCTTCATTTCTCTCACCCGTAAGATGCTGACGGCGGCTACTGCACAAGACTGTTGTGAAATGCGTCCCTGCAGGAAAAGGGCTCAATATGGTTCCTAGTGCTTCAGAGGAACTGCTCAGTCGCGGTCATGATAACGGTCTTTTGTCTCGTCTGCCTAATGACAAACAAGTAGAGCTGCAAGATTGTAGGCTAGGGAGGATACAACTGAAATTCATTCAGAGAATGAATTTACTGGACCCAAAGGGAACTTGAACCTTACTGGCCTCTTTAAGCCCATACTACAGCCAGCCAACCAAGCTAGACTAGAAGCCAAGAACATGCTTCATGTGGTATAGACATCAGTATGATCGCTTTAAATAAGAGACACAAAGTCCTTTCTTATCATAGCCTTTGAGGGTGTCTTCTCAGTGTAAATGGGAACAACTGACCACCAGAAAGAAGGGTTGTATCAGAATTTTGAGAATGGAAGCTTGAAATCCTATGTAAGTGACATATTATCATCAGGTAACCAAAAGTGGAAAATTAAGGCCAACGGTAGTGCAAACTAATTCAACTAGACAACTTCTTGCTGAATCAAGTGATACAATTTAAAACTATCACCTTATAGTCTTATACCTTCCATTCAACTTCCTCTCTTTAAAAATAATAGCCTTTGTTGGTTTTATTTTCTATTAAAATTATTTAAATTATAATAAATAGCCATCAGGTGTATTGTTTAAAGTACCAAGACCCCAATGACCCATTTTCCTCAGTCCTAAGGAGTGTTTTTCCTGGAGGTTGGAAGGCCTCCTCCTGCGGGTGCTGGCGGGGTGCAGCGTCCCCGGCTGGCCGGTCGGTGCAGAGCGGAGTGTGCTGCCGGTTAGCAGTGCTGTGCTTTGGCTCTGACTTCCTGCCGGCTTAAGTGTTCTTTCTCTTCCTTTCCATTTTGTTTACTTAGCTTCTATCTTCCTGTTGTTTTGGCTTGTACGACACAATCATTTAGGAAAACATGCGAGAGACTCATAAGAAGCATAGAGGTAGGGAAAGTCGGTCATCTACTGTGTTCACTCAGCCATTCGTAACGTGTGGGCGTATGTACGTGAGTTCCAGAGAACGTCCTTGTGTCAGGGAGCTGCTTGCGCTTGCAAGGTGCTGAATAGGGCGAGTATTGTGAAGTACGTGTTGGACTTCAGAGTGGAGGTGCTTGCTGGGAATCGTGCTAGCTTCCCTTCTGAGACCATTTCAGCACATTTTAAACCATTTTAAATATCTGCCATGGTTCTATTTTTCAGGACCCGGTTCACTATCCTAGCCTTGCAGACAAGAATGAGAGTGCTTTAGAAGATCTTCATTCAAGACATCACTGGAGCACAATAAATTACCAGGTTAGTGGCATATTTAAAAGAAATTCAGAGTCCCGGCTATAGAGCCTCCGCCAGGACATTCCCCCTGTCTCCGGTGATTCTCAAACTTTATAAACCCAGCCTCCCTTTCACGAGCTCACAGCTTCCTTTAGTGCTAATTAAAATTTCAAAATCAATGAAGAACTGTAACTGAACACAAATCTAGCTAAGGTGATTTTAAAGGAAAGTGCCAATTTGGGTCTTGAAGGCCACGTGCTTCGTACTGTGGCCACACACGCCACCGACGTGCACAAGCTGCCCAACTCAGCACCTGCCTTCTGCCCTTGGCACCGTGGAGGTCAGAGCACAGCCCAAACTGGGTTCTGTGGCAGGGCCATGGGCTGCCTTGATGTCATTTCTGAAGGAGCAGAAGACACAGCCCCTGGACGTTGATAAAGATGCACTAGTGCTTTTTAAAAGAGCTGCCAATTTGTTTTGTTTGAATGTGGAGAAAATATCCCCACATTCCCCCAACCCCTATTCTCCAAGTGGTTTTCTGTGAATCAAACATAAGTTCTAAGAGCTGTTTGTGAGTTCTGATAATGGAAGCTGACTATTAGAAAGGACAGAATTCCTCTTAACTATCAAATGGAATTTTCTGCCACAAGATCATAAAAATATTGCCCAAAGTCATCCTATTGGTAAACTGGATTAGATTTGGTTGTTTTTATTGAAATTATTGTTAAGAAACTTGACCTTGAGGGTGTTATTAAGTCAACAACACGAAGAGGCTTTTAAAATCGTTAGTTCACTGAATATGTTGTTGGATTTAGTTATAAAACCTTACAGTATGTTTAATGAACACAGAAGTTGTATACCCCTCGGGGTTTTAGTTTCAATATGTTTAAAAATTCAAATACACACAACCCCATTGAAAGTGATCATTTTGAAAATTAAAAACAGCTGCCATCTTCCCTGGTGTTCTGTAAAATGTGGCAACTGAAACCTTCAGCTTATATACACCCTAACACCGCCTTGACAATGGTATAAACTTCAGAAAGGAACAGCAATGACAAATTAATGCACACTCAGATCATCCAAAGAGAACTGAAAATCTTCATATAGTAGATGATCTTGAACAAGAGTTTATTGTTGATTGCAAGAAAAAGTTTTGGATGTAGTGTATCTCCCATACAGAGGAGCTTTGTTTTTGTTCGCCTATGGTTTTTCACAGACACATACAAATATCCACATTGCTAGAGCAACATTAGCACTCACCGCAAGCATTTTTCCCCTAAATCAGTTCA
Organism: Lepilemur ruficaudatus; assembly: GCA_963574885.1. NCBI lineage: Eukaryota > Metazoa > Chordata > Mammalia > Primates > Lepilemuridae > Lepilemur > Lepilemur ruficaudatus. The sequence continues at coordinate 9,852 of CAUYRT010013752.1, forward strand.
TTTGCTTTGAAAGCATTTTGATACGGGTTCAAGAAACCACCAGTTTGAGGAGACAACATTCTTTCTTCCGTGGTGTTTTTAGCCACATGCTGAGTAGAAGCAAGTGATCAACTACAGTCTCTTCCCTTCTGCTATATGATGTATAGCCTAGCATTGTGGGGCTCATCTCAAAGGAAGAGTCCCTCCCTGCTCCAGGGCGTAGGGTGGGCCTGGGAACTGCAGGGAGGGCAGTGGATGGCCTGGGAAGGGGAGGCGTCCATAGCTTTTCCCAGACCTCACACTTGCTGACCTGACTGTATGCCCCTCACCCTCCAGTCTTCCAGAGAAAGCCCCTGGGAATCTGGCCTCAGCCCAGCACCAAATGCAATGCTGACACAGGAGTCATGGGTGAGGTTGCCACCAAGGCTTGGCGGGCAGCTCCTAAGACACAGCCTTCACCCTGACCTCTGCGCTTGGCTTCTGCCATGTCTTTTATCCCACTATCCTTCTTTCTTCCTACCTCCAATTCTTCTCACAATGTCCACACAACTAGGAAAGCCAACAATTCTCGTATTGGAAATATCAGGATAGACATTATGTTGGTTAATCTCCACTTTGGTTAATGAAACACACTTAAGGTACTTACAGAGCAAGTAGCAAGATGTTTTACTCCATGGGTCTCTAAGAAAGAGTAACTTTAGTGAATCATTGCTCAAATTGCAGGTCCCTTTGGCTTTATTCTCCACCAACATTGTCTTTTTCTTAGACATCCTCACTCAAAATAGGAAAATATTCTGGTTGACGTCAAATCCTCAATATTTTTTATAAGCATAGTGATGATATCATATTCTTCTGTAAAATATTATATGTGCCATGCTTCTATATAAACATAAAATAATTTGGATAATAAAATTTAAAGAAATACATGAGCATTAGCAAGAGGATATAAATTCATGTTATCAGGAAGAATGATTTAAATTCATTTACTTACACAAATGGAATTTCCATTAGAGATGTGTGGGGTCTATATTTAAAAAAACTGAAAACAGTAAAAACAACATTATAACTCTCCATACCACTTTGCCTATTGAATTATTGCAATATGTTTATTGTCCTGGTGTTATTAATAGTGAGGGCTTCCATTCTCAGAAGTGCTCTGGTTTGGGTGTAAATTATGTAGCTACCCTCTTCTGGGAGATGTTCATAATATGATTATTCCTACTTTCTCTGTAGAACTATAAAAAGTGTACTTTGGTTATTTGTTAAACAGAATGTAGTTGCAAAGCAGCTTCCTCAAGACCCAATTGGCCACCCCATCATGCATCTGTCTGGTGTGAAGCACGCCACCGGAGAAGCCATTTACTGCGACGACATGCCTGCCGTGGACCGGGAACTTTTCTTGACTTTTGTAACTAGTTCAAGAGCTCATGCTAAGATTGTGTAAGTGGTAAAGTTCTTACCCAATAGGCATACATGATTGCCCTTTTACCTAAGTTACATTTGTGAGAAGTAATGGTATGAAGAGGGTAAGTGATTTGTTGGCAATATCCAATGCAGACTACAGATGAAATGGGATCGAAATGTAGGATTTACTACAATTTGTGCTTTCAGAACATAACTTCCTGTCCTAGGAATTTTCCCCTAATTGTCTGGCAAAGAACTACTGGAGAAGCTATTTGACATGTTTTACCTCTCTCATGTCTTATTCCCCAATTACCTGTGCTCTTGGGTGGTATGGCTATTCTAAGGAGCTCTGCGGCGTTTGTTTTCACCTAGGTCTATTGACCTGTCAGAAGCTCTCAACCTGCCAGGCGTGGTGGACATCGTGACTGCAAAACATCTTGGTGTCATAAACTCCTTCTCCTTTTACTCCAACCCTGAGGAATTTCTGGCAGCAGATAAGGTACTGCATTTTTGCTTTCGGTTTGAAAAATAACTTCCTCAGTTAATGGTGCTGCCTATTTTCTTAAAAATAGCATCTAATTTGGCATATAATAAAAGATTCCAGTATTCTTTGAATGCTTATTATAAGGCTCTACATTTTAATATTGAATGAATTCAAATACATTCATTTCTCATATAAATAAAGAAGTTGACTAGTTATATAAAAGATACTTTAGGCCATACACAGTGGCTCATGCCTGTAATCCCCATGCTTTTGAGAGGCTCAAAGCATGGGGATTACAGGCATGAGCCACTGTGGCATGATCCTCCTCAAGGAGGCATGATCCTCCTCAAGGAAGATCACTCCTACAGGCATGATCCTCCTCAAGGAGGATCACTTGAGGTCAGAAGTTCAAGACCGGCCTGGACAACATAGTGAAACCCTGTTTTTAAAAAAAAATTTAAAAAGTAGCTGGGTGTGGTAGTGTGCACCTAGCTACTCAGCAGTCTGAGGCAGGAGGATCACTTGAACCCAGGAGTTTGAGGAGTTTAAGGTTACAGTGAGCTGACGGGATCACACACTCCAGCCTGGGTGACAGAGCGAGACCTTGTCTCTAAAAAAAAAAAATTATTTTATATATACACACACACTTTGATGTTTTCTATTTTTTAGCAATAATATAGTATGCTGTTCACAAGTATGAAAGAATAAATGAAGAGAGATTACTGATAACTTTTATTTGCAAACCCCTTCCCTGAGAATCTCTTGCTATTGCCCCAGTCTCAGTATGTCCAAAGTTCAAGTCTGAGTTCAAGTGGTATGTCCACCATGAAGCCTTTCCTTACCCTTTAATCCAGAAGTTCTCTCTCCCTCTCTGAACTTATTTTGACTCATTCATTCATACTGCCATGTATTCAAGGGCCTTTTTTAAGTGAGCATCTATTATATCTGGTCACCATAGCTGAACAAGATACTTGTCGTTCCTGCCCTCATACAGCTTACAGTCTAGAGAAGAAATCAGTGTGGACCCTTTATGCACCTTCTACCTTGCATTAAGCTTGTTTATTTCTATGTCTTTCATATTTCCCCTACCTGGTGTAATTCCTTGAATGACCACCCACGTTTGAGTCTTCTGTGTGTTCCTCGCACTGCCTCCTATACAGCAGGGAAAATGAGTAGAGGCGCAGTGATAATGTTGTTGCCTTTTGAAAGTTACAAGTGATTAATACTTTGGCTACTGTAACTCCAGTTATCAGAGAGTGGAGCAAGAACAGCAGTCAGCAGGTTTTCTGCATAGCTTAGACTTCTCAGTTCAGTGTTTACCCGAAAGAGCTTCATAATTTGAAACAGTCCCTACCTCTGGCTCTCCCTGTTGGATACAGTCGATAAAAATGAAAGCTTGATGACCGAAAGTTTGAACTCAAGGTTGAAACTCCCCCAAGACACGGCTATGTGGCACTGGCAGGGACAATGAGAATTACGACCTTTGCATAAATGTTAACTAAAGAAGTAAAACTGGTCCCAGCTGCGCCATAGTACCTGCCCTCTGAGGTGTGCTTATGTAGATTATAAGCATCCCAGGGGCCGCATCTATGTGCCCGTCACAGGGCAAAACCAAGCAAAGAACAGCACCATAGACAGTGTCAAACAGCACCAAAGGCAATCATTGCCTACGTAGGTTTAATTCCTTTTTAAACATTCATTTAAAATTCACTTTATGCCTTAAAAAAATCTTGTCATTGTAGAAATTGAAAACATACACAAAAAATAAAGAAGAATAGTACAATGAACCCCACAGGTTGATCACCCAGCTTTGAAAGTTATCATGTTTCCATTCTTGTTTCATTTCTCTTCCCACTGCCCCCACACCCACACCCAACAAACATACTTTTTTGTGTGTTCTAGGTTTAACATTTTTATTATTTTTTTTCTGATGATAAAACTACTATATGCTCGTTGTGGAAACGACATAATAGTTTAAAGTAGATTTTTAAAATAAGTGATTAAGTTTGAATTGTGAATCACAGTGTAGGGTCAGAGAGAGAACTCAACAGCAATGGTGGCTTCCTCCAGTCCAGACTATTTTACCTTTCTTGAGGTTTAAGTCCTCCCTGTCCCCCATCCAACTTTCTGCCCTGGTCCCTGTGTGAACTGCTTAGTACAGCTCTCCCACCTGCAGGTGAATGATGCTGGCTGCCAGCCCCCTGGGAAAGGGGATGCCAAAACAGCCCTGATTGTGGTGTGGTGTGCCAGCCACACGTCAAACCATGGGACAGGCTCTCATAGGCCAGCTGGCCCTCAGGCAGCCCCATTGGCTTGGCCTGGAGCCTGCGTCTGCTGTCCTCAAGACAGCATCACTCCCACCCCTCTGCAGCCGTCGCTGCCAATAATATAGCACAAGGCTCCCAACCTCCCCCAGTGCCCGGCGTCACTGTGGTTATAGTCATGAACAGATGTGAAGGGGCCACATCTGTGTGCATCTAGCCCTGTGCAGGAAGGAAGGAAGAAAATTAACAAAAGAGAGGGCCTGGTGCCTGCTCTCCCTGACCACAAAGGTCTTTCTGTGTTGTAGGTATTTTGCGTGGGTCAGCTTGTCTGTGCCGTGATTGCAGATTCGGAGGTTCAGGCAAAGCGAGCTGCTAAGCGAGTGAAGATCGTCTATCAAGACTTGGAGCCACTGATCTTAACAATCGAGGTAATGAGTTCAATGGTGGTGCCAATTCCAGGGCCAGAGGAACAGATATGAGTAGTGTAGCACTTAAAATGCTCTTGGCTACTGTAACAAGAAAATATGACTCTAAGTGGCTTCCAAACCACAGGCGCCTTATTGGCCCCAAACTATATCAGCGTGAGCCATTTCCTCAAGGACCTGGTTTCTTTCTGCCTCTCCTCTCTGCTGCCACAGGACGGGCTTTATCCTGATGGCAGCCAGGGCAGCCTGGGCTTCTTGTTCATGTCCAGTGGTCAAGAGGAACACTGTCACCCAAGCATTCCAAGCTCAAGTTCTGGGACCCAGCCTCACTTAGCCACTTAGGTCACATGTCCAACTTTGAACTAATGACGGGAGGAGCTGCTGATTACTACTGGGGGTGGGGGTCAGATATCTTTGAAATCCGCAGGCTATGGAGTGGAGGAGACCTAACGGAATCTGAGCTGTTTGGAAAGGGGAAGGTGAGGGGAGTGCTGGGTGGACAGCCAGCAGCGCCCAGGACAGGGGGTCCACCCTGTAACTCCGAGTTCACTTTCACCCAGGCTCTTGCAGGCACAGAGTGAGGACCAGCAAGATGTTCTATGAAGTGAATATCAAGAAACTATTCTTAGATTTTTTTTAATGCATATCTTAAAAGAGTATGAGAGATAGATCATATGATACCTACAGGCATTTTGACAACTTAAACGAGTTGGAGAATTGCATTTTCTGTCTTGATTTTTAAAAAGGAGTTGGAAATTTATAAAGGCTGTAAGACATCTCTGTGAAGTGATAGGGTGTCCTGCATACATTCCACTGATGCTTATAATTCATCGCGTGATGAAGGATGAAAGTTGGGGAAGCAGCAGGAGTAGATTGGGCTCGGCACACGCAGACTCCATGAGCTCTGGGAACAGTGTTAGCTCCACCACATCATGCAGATGTGGTTCTAAGTGATGAGCGTAGCCTGGGGCAGAAAAAGAGGAAGTAATTTGGGCAAGATTAGCCTCTCCAGGAGAATTTGGCCTTGAGGGTGTTTGCTGCCATGCTGCTCTGTGCCTGGGAACATGGAGTTTGTTCCTGGGAAATTTCATTAATATTTTAAAATTGAAATAAAATCATATCAAGAAGACAAAACTATAGAAGTTTAGTTGCAGTCCAAGTTGTGATTAGGCCTCCCAAATTTTCCTGCCAGTTTCAAATTCAGACATTCTGTTCCCTTCTCAGATCCTTTTCATTCATATGTCGCCTGCTGCTCTTGCTTTATATAGTCCTTCCCCAAGATTTTGCTGTAGAGTTCAAATTGCTTCTTAGTAAGAAATTATTTACATAATACTTCATCAAAAATTTTGTTTGTAATTCTTTGCCCAGCGTCAGGGACTAGATAGCCACTCTTCCCTCCCCTAACCTTCCAGCCAAATGAAAGTCCCCATAAGCAAATTGATACCACTCTGTCCTTGCCCTCCCCGACTCCAACCAGCAGATCCTTAATCGGCTGCCAGAGAATACCAGCATCAAATACCAACCTTTGGCACTGTGGAAAAGAGTTACCGCACATTTGATCAGAGATGAAGCTCTCCAAGGTCCATCAACTGGATCGAAGTGGATTGAATCAAAGCTTATAGCAGGGAAATAAGCCCATCTCCCTACACATTGCAGTTCTTTCATCACTTTCCTGACTAAGAAATATTCAGGAAAATGGCTCAAAGTTACTCAAAGAGCAAGCAGCAAGTGAAGTTGAAAAAGATTGAACTTTTAAAAGTAGGATTTATAAGACTTGGCTTCTTTTTTTCAAGCTGGAGTATCTTAGTCTTGGATTAATAAGAAAAGCATAAGAATTGATTCCAGTAAGAAGTGTTATCAATCAAAATAGAATAAAAACAAACATACCCATCACTATTACCAAGGTTTAACCTGGTTGGCTTATACTTTTTAGAGTTTTTAGTAGTTTGACTGGAGAAACTCTATCAAACCTCTCGAATCAGCCTTAATAAGGCTGATGATCATGGTGAAAAAAATACGTTCTCCACCAGAATCTCTTCTAATCATGATCAACAACAGCATGACCACAGCTAGCACCTCGCAGAGCTCACTACATGGTTGACGTGGTTCTAAGTCGGTTTCATACTTTAACTCACTAAATACTCACAGAAGTCTTATTATTCCCATTCTGATGAGGAAACAACAAGACAGGGCTACCCAAGGTCACAGAGCTAGGCAGTCATAGAAACAAGCAACAAACGCTCTATCTAAGAACCTGGGCCCCACAGGTGGTAGGAACCAGCCAACCCAGATTTCTGATGGAGGAGATGGCAGGATCACAATAGCACATCCCTGTAAGGCATGTTGGTTGATAGGTCTAGACGCTTACTGGTCTAGACCTGAGGCAACCAGAGTTAGGGGAATCCCCAACTGTTAGGAGACTGGAATTTCATGGATAGACAAGAAGCCATGTAGATAATGCCAGCTGGAGCTGGCTATCACATTTGACAGTGGACACACAGATTTCAGCAAGATAATTTCCCTGGGATAGGTAAGAAAACCAACCTGCATTACTGTAGCTACATCCCTGATTGTGTGTACCACTGTGCCCCTTCATTGGGCACCCAGGGTTAGCAGTAGGAGCTTGTGTGTAGGTGGATTTGTGGCACCCAAACAGGGCTTATCTGCAATCTTACATCCAGGGCTGCAGGTCCCAGGTGCCCTCCTGCTCTGTGCAAATGAAGTGCTCATCCTCTCAAAGGAAGGGTGTGGGGCAAGCAGGCAGAGCCATCATGGTCCCAATCACTGGATGTCTTCAGCTAGCATTTATTGAGTGCTCACTATATGCCATGTAAGCTCTTTGCATGTCTCCTTTCATCTTCTCCACGACCCTGTTGGAGCTATATGCACAACTGTTACTTCCATTTAGCAAGTGAGGCTAAGAGAGGTGAGGTGAAGTAATAGGCCCACAGTCAAAGAGCTAGTAAATGGAGAAAATGAACATAACACTGAACCTCTGTGCTATGTGGCCTTGGTTGCATAAAGTGGGTTGTAGAGTGAAGAGAATAATCTGCCTGGAAAATATTAGCACCATTCTGGGATTAGGTGCCAGGTTTTTCCTGAGCATACTCAGTTTCTTTGGAGTCCATGGCACATTTGCCTTTGCTCCTCTTAGCTCAGCTAACGGGGCTCATGCTGGAAGTTCCTGGGATTCCAGAGCCAGGGGCCTGGCTGCCATCCAGGGGCTGGACCTCCTACCCAGGCCGCCTCTCTTTTCCATTCTCTTTCCAGGAAGCTATACAGCACAATTCTTTCTTCAAGCCAGAAAGGAAACTAGAATATGGAAATGTTGATGAAGCATTTAAAGTGGTCGATCAAATTCTTGAAGGTAAAAAAATGGTGGGAGGGAAGCAACCGTGGAAGCCTCCTAAGCGTGTCCAGCTTAACGTCCCATTGCCTTCTTGAAAATGGGCACCTCATTCACGAGTGCATTCCCCTCTCCGTCTGGTGGGGGTGAAGAGCCAGGGGGAGGCGGACTGGGCGGCGAGACCTTGCCCTTGGCGGCCCCCGTGCACTGACCACCTGCCCTCGCCAAGGCGCGGGTTGTACAGATGTCATCTCCTTTCCTGTTCACGACCACCCGGCAAGAGGGTGTTATTATCCCAGTCCTGCAGGTCAGGAAGCCAAGGCTCAGTGTGATTATGGAATGTGACCAAGGTCACACACCAGCCAAGTAACAGAGTTGGTCGTTAAATTGATAGCCTTTTTTTGGGGTTCCAAATCCCATGCTTCTTTCTCTTTCATCCTTTCTCTCTCTGGTTCTCCCTCCCTCCCTTCATTCCTTCTCTGCTTTCTGCTTTCTCCTTCCCTCCTCTTCTTCCAGACTCCTTTCCTTTATGTATGTATGTAATTAAAATTAAATTCGCCTCTTAGAAAATTGTTAATTATAATTTTCCAATGAAATTTCACAACTTTTTACTTTGAAATGATTTTGAACTCACATAAAATCTGTAGAAACATTAAAGAAATGCCCAATTATCCTCCACCCATATTTCCCAATCTGATGGGGAAAAATGTAACATTTTTCTACACTTGCTTTGTTATTCTGTGTGTGTGTGTGTGTGTGTGTGTGTGTGTGTGTGTGTTGGAAGCATTGGGATAGAGAGAGATACACATATTTTTTCTGAACTGTTTGAGAGTTAAGTTGCGAACATCATGTCTCTTTACCCCTAAGTAGTCAGTGGTTGTTGCCTAAGAACAAGGACATTATCTTACATAAACACACAGTTATCAAAATCAGAACATGAACATCAACCCAATACTATTATTTAATCTGCAGATCTTATTCAAATTTTGCTAGTTGTCTCAATAATGTCCTTTATACAAAAAAAAAAAAAAGATTTATCACAGGGCTCAAATTATCCATGCTTTTCTTCACTGTCTGCAGCTGTCTGTGCTGTGAAAGCTGTCCTCGGCGCCTGCCTCCCAAGATCTCTGATTTCCCCAGGCGTGCTGGGTGGGTGTGGGCAGTCTGTGCCGCATCTCAGAGCAAAGGAGAAGTCTGTTGGCGTTGTCTGTCTTTAAGTGAATTTCCAGGATATTGGCCCTTAGCACATGTCAGAAACTCCCATCTCCTTAGTTTTTCTCTCCAGCCCTGACACCAAGCACAGGAAGAGTCCTAACCCTAACCCTAAGACACGCCGTCCTGGGTACCAGAGCCAGAGCTGTGTAATATGTAATCGCTCAGGCCAGCTGCTAGAGTTCGAAGCCCATCATGTCTCTCAGCTCCATAGCTGTGTTAAACCAGAAGCTGGTCAGGGGCTGACTGGGTAATGTCTTGTGAAAGCTGTAGGATAGACACCGTGTGCTGTCACCTGCCAGTTTTCCTTGGCATCCTCTCTTATTAGCTGTGTGACTGTGGCAGGGCACTTCTCAGGGCTCAGTTTCCTTGTTTTAAAATTATAAGTAAAATAAAAACAATCTTAAAGGTGCATTATGAAGATTGTAAGAGATAATCGTGTGTGCTTGGCACACAGTAAGAGATCAATAGCCATGAACAACAATTATTATTAGATTTTGATGACTTCATCGTTCTCTCGAAAACGCTATTAGTGAGTGCTGACACGTTGGCAGGTGTTCCTTTATCAAGCCAGTGTTTCCAAGATTTTCTCATTATAAGAATCACTGAGGTTTTTTACGAGACCTGAAGATCGCTGTGTCCATTTTTAGAATTCTGGAAGATCCAAGACAACCCAGGAATCTGTTTTAACAAATTTTCCAGGTGATTCTTAGGGTTAGTAAAATGTGGCAAACACTGAAAGGTGAGTTTGATTTGTGGAAGTGGAGAGGAAAGGGGGCTACATTTCTAGCATAGAGGGTCCATGGCGTGAACATCTTGTAAATAACAATATTTAGGGGATTCCTTCTCATGTTTGGTTCTTGCCTTAATATTAGTAAGCTCTGTGTGAGAATCAACTATTATATTTTTCCTTGCTTCATTATTTAATTCAGTTCGGTGATCTGTTCAGTCTGTCTCTTAACTTAAATTTTAACTTGTTGCTACCCCATACCCTTTTGATAAGTATAAAAGTGGTACAAAAATCCTTAAAACTTTTCAGTTTCCATCCTCTTGACTCACTAGTTTGAGTCTATTTTTTTCTTTCTCTGCTATTGTCATTTGAGTTAAGAATTTTTAACTACTTATTTCAATGAGAGGTGACATGAAGTAATAATCATAGCATTATCATAACAACCCTTTATCTGTCCCTGGAGAAAATAGGCGTTTCAAGTAAAAAATATTTAGAAGATAAAATATGTGGAGCATTATATCAAGTTTTAAAATGTGTTCTTGGAGGGAGTGATGTTATTGTTTTGTTTTTTTGTTTTTCCCCTCTGTGAAGATGTATTTCAGCCCTACCTAATCCTGCTGTCATAGCCCTGGAAGGGTGTTAAGATCACCCCTTATAAATGAGCCGGCTGTGGCCAGAGAGGCTATGTGATTGACCAGAATCAAATCTAAGTTTCCCAACTCTGAAATTGGTGTTCTTTGCTCTACATTATCCTGCTTCTCATTCATCTCTTTAAAATTCTGTTAGCTGGATGGGCTTTACACTGGAGAGTGCAGATGACAATCTCTTTAGCAGGATTTGTGAGAGACCTGGGGAGCCCTGAGACTGAGATGATTTTTCCCACAACCTGTCCTGTTGGGTATGGTACAGACAGACACTTTCATATCTTGGTAGCTTTTGAGCTTTAAGGGCCTCTTATTAAAATGTAAATATGCCTGGAGGAATCACTCCTAAACCCACAGTGGGATAACATTTTATCTCAAGGATTAGCTGATCGAATTGGTTTCCAGCCAACAGAGTTGAGAGCAACCCTAGGGTGAAGAGGGGGCACCACAGTGGGGGCTGCAGGCGTGGGCAGTGCAATGGAACAGGGCTCTAAACTGTTGCCTATCTTGCAGGTTTCAATAGGAACAACTCTATCTAATGTTTTTTGAGCTCTGTGTATTTTAAATAAAGTGAATACGTAACAAAATAAATTCTGATTGGACAGGCAGAATCAGTAATACTGCAAGCCGTGAATTTGAGCCTAGTGACAACACGGGTTTTCAGACTTTGCTAAAAGTTGAAATTGAAGTTAAGATATGAGCTTTTGAACTTAAATGTTTATATTTTATAAGTGAAGCAGAATCTGTCTGTTCATTCTTCTGTGCTCTTTACTGAGATTTTGGATAAGATATGAAATCCAGACTCCAGTACAAAGTATTTCCTCAGGAATCTCCCTCAAACAATTTGCAAATGGCTATTACTGGGCACATTTTGAAGTTTTGAAAGTTCTGCCTTCAACCTAACAGGAGGATGGTTGATCATAATTGTGTTGTTTGTTCCCTCTGCTTTTCTTCTCCCCTTCCCCCGCCTTCCTGTGGGTTGCTTGTACATTTTTAGAATTTCATTTTGATTGATTGATAGTGTTTTTGAGTGTGTATCTCTTTGTATAAATTTTTTTAGTATAATGACATATAATAAAATTTACATATATATAAAATATTGCACTGATAGCAACATTTTACCAGTTCAGGTAAAGTGTAGAAACCTTACCTCCCTTTACGTCCTTTTACTCTCTTCTCCCCTATTTACAATATGAGTGATAATCGTCTTAAATGTTTTTTCTGCATACAGTGAGAACCTCATGAAGCATTGTTATAATCTTGCTTCAAACACAATTTAGAAAACTCAAGAGGAGAAGAAAAGTCTTTACCTCTATTTTTATTCTTTCTGTTGCTCTTTCTTTCTGATGTTCCAAGATACCTTTTTTTTTAATCATTCCCTGTCTGTTTTAATAACTTCCCTTTGTCATTATTTTGGGGTAGGTCTGTTGAAAACAAACTCTCTTAGTTTTCCTTCATCTGAGATTTCTTTTGATTTCTTTTTCGTTCCTGAAGGATATTTTCGCTGGATATGGAATTCTGAGTTGACAGATTTTTTAGCACTAGAAAATTTTACACTACTTCCTCTGGCCTCTGTGCTTTCTGATGAGTAATCCGCTGTCTTTTGGAGTGCTCCTTCCCTACAGATGAGGTAGTATTTCTGTCTTGCTGCTTTCAAGACAGTGTCATTGTCTTTCTGAAGTTTGATTGTGATGTCTCTTGGCATGTATTTCTTTGGATTTATCCTATTGGTATCGCTCAGCTTCTTGAATCTATAGATTTGTGTCTTTTGCCAAGTTTGGGAAATTTTTAGCCATTATTTTTTCAAATACTTGACTTCAGTGACACAAATGTGGAATCTTTTATTTTAGACACACAGGTTCCTGAGGCTCAGTCCATTTCTTTCCAGACTATTTTTTTCCTCTTATTCAGGTTTGTTGATTTCTATTGTTCTGTGTTCTTGTCCACTAATAATTTCTTCTTTTCCCTCTATTCTGTTGTTCAGCCCATCTATTGAGCTTTTAAAATTTTGGATGTTGTATTTCTCAATTCTAAATTTTCCATTTGGTTCTTTTTTTTATACTTTCTATTTCTTTGCTAAGACTTTCTATTTTTTCATTTGTTTAAAGTGTTCCTGTAATTGCTCAATGAAGCATTTCTATGATGGCTGCTTTGAAATTCTTGTCAGATAATTCCAATATCTGTGTCATCTCAGTGTTGGCATCATTGATTTCTTTTGTCATTGAAGTTGAGAGTTTCCTGGTTCTTGGTATGAAGAGTAATATTTGAACATTTTGGATATTATGTTATAAGCTCTGGATCTTATTTAAATCTTCTATTTTAGTAGAATCTTCTGTTTCACTGGACTACTGTAGCACTTTGCTGGTGGGTAAGAGGGGCTAATGCCTTGTTCCTGCCAGGTGCAGGTTAGGAGTCCAGGCTCCCCAAGTGGTCTCCACTGACACCACCCCAGCAGAGGGGTTGGGACACCTCATGACAACCTGATGAGGGTGGAAATACCCAACCTTTACAGGTAGGAATTGGGTTGCAGTTTTTTTCTGTGGTGTTTAGCTGGAATAGAGTGTTTATTGTCTAAAAATTTTTCATCTTCCTTGGCTTCCCCTTTTCTGGTCTTTTGGCTAGAGAGAGCAAAATTTTTTCTATCTTTGCCTGTTGGTGTTTTTAGATTGCTGGCTTTTCTAGAACTAAGTCTAGGATCTATGAGGCAAACAACAACAGCAGCAAAACCCATGAAACCCACTGTGTGTCTTTACTTGGGTCCTGAAGTCTCTACCGGGTCTGCCTCCTTCTCTTTACCTTTCAGAGTCTTTTTGTATTTGTTTTATATATAATATTCAGGATTGTTGACTGTATATAACAGGAGGAACAGGGAGAAGTACATCTATTTAATCTTCTCCTAGAACTGGAAGTCTCCTTGCCATGGTATTTTGACTCTAGAAAGTCACACGTTTCCCTAGGACTCTGTGACCAGCATATTGGCAGACACAGCACGTTCTGGCAGAACTCTACTTCAAATCCACAGGTAGACTGAAAGCTAAGCATTGCTGTTTTTGACCCTTCACTGTACAGCATGCTGGCCCAGCAGAAGCACTGTCAGTGGAATTTCTGCACAATGAGACAACAGCTGGGGGGCACCACCTGTACTTTCTGGTTGCTTCTTCAACTTTCATGTATTTTCCTATAACAGGTGAAATATATATGGGAGGTCAAGAACACTTTTACATGGAAACCCAAAGCATGCTTGTTGTTCCCAAAGGAGAGGACCAAGAAATGGATGTCTATGTGTCCACACAGTTTCCCAAATACATACAGGTAACATGAAGCCACTGTGGAGGGGACATGGCTAAATGGTTTCTGCCAGAAAAATATATCAAGAGCAATGAGAGATAAAAATGTCCTTTCTTCAGGAACTGAAGAAATATTGACTACTAACAGCCATATTGATTTGGATATTAATAGCCATAGGATTTCAGAGCTTTTAGAAGAGTATTATTAAAGTAAGGGCCTTTTGTTTGTGGTTCGGTAACTGTAAAACCAGTTGTGGAATCAGCAGGTCTCTTTTGCTCTGCTCTTGGCACTGTTAAGAACACAAAAGGGAAAAGAGGAAGGCCTGCCCCCGAGAGCTTATGGTAGCTCACTCACATGAAGCAGTTCGGAAATAGTATTGGAAAGGATGCAGCCAAGTGCTAGATCAGCTAAGTCAAAATGTACATGGGTGGAGAAATGAAGAGAAAAGAGAGTTTGCTGAGGCTAGAACCACCCAGGTAGACCCATGAAGAAGAAGTTTTAAGTCTGGATTCATGGTGAGAGTGACATTTGTCAAGATGGTAGGAGAAGAGAGACTATTTCCAGGCAAATCCACAGAAAGATCAAATGCCATTCATTCATTCATTCACTCATGCTTCTGCAAACATTTGTTGCCTGTGTCCTGTATCCCAGACAACATGCGTGTAAGGAAGGAGGAATGGCACAGTGACTGCCCGAGCTGGAATGGAGGGTGCCTTAAGGGGAGGCTGGGTTTAAGCACCAGGGGGAAAGCAAGGGAAGCAGAGCAGAGGGCTCTTGATCCCATGGGTCATAAGGAGCCAGTGCTGTTACGAGAGGATAGGAATGTGAGAATGTGGAGAATTGCCTTGTAGAAGGTGGGCACAAGGAAGGGTCCGATGGCCTCCGTTCCAGGCCTATTCTGCTCTTAACTCCTTGTGTGATGTTGGGCCCTCACTTCATCCATCTCGGGATCCCTATCTATAAAAATTGGTTGTTAAGATTAAATGACCTCTAAACATTATGATGACAAGAAAGAGTAAGACCTGCATCCAGGGAAGACCAACTGGTCAACTTTAGTGACAATCCAAGTGGGAGGTGAGACATGCTCATTCTCTAGGGACACAGTAGAATGTAAGGAAAAGACCCAAGTTGGGAGAGTCTTGGAAGGCCACAAGATCTCACTGCTTTAGGAAACATGTCCGTAGTGTGAAAAAAGGACACTTTGAGTGTGGTTCATGCAGAAAATACAAAAAAGTGTTAGCACAAAATCCAGTATCTCACTGGTAATGAAGGGATACTTAATATTAATAGTTTTGGCAATGTCCTTATAGCCAGGTGTTGCTGAGAGCAGTTGGGGATGCATGCCAAGGGTAGACATTGTCCTATTTAGCGTAACCACCCAGGTCGGGTATCACATACAACATCATGGAATAAAAATGTACAGTGGCTGTCTCACCCCCAATTTCAGGGGACAATTTCTTTTTGTTAAGGTCATGGGTGTGACAATGATAGTCACAATTAATGTCCTTGCTGAAGATGAGTCAAATTAATCAGAACTGTTCTTGTTCACAGGACATAGTTGCCTCAATCTTAAAGCTCCCAGCCAACAAGGTCATGTGTCATGTGAGGCGTGTTGGTGGGGCGTTTGGAGGGAAGGCCATCAAAACTGGCGTCATGGCAGCTGTCACCGCATTTGCCGCAAACAAGTACATGGAGAAAATCTGCTAAATACACTGCAAAATAAAATGAAATCATGGTGAAAGTTCTCAATATCAGGATTAATGAGGAAGAATCTGGGCCAAGATTATTTAAAATCACATATAATATACAAACATAAACAAGCTGTCAGCTTATTATAATTTCCTTGTCTTATATTGTCAAGCTACATCCTATAAGAATCAAAATAATAATCAATTACTTCAGACATGACTTCCTTTACTTAGAAGAAAGAAAAAAAAAATATATATATATACATATATAAAAGAATAAATTACTGAAAAAATAAAAGCCACAGAAAAAATATTACCTGGAACACCTGGAAAGTAGACAGAAACAGGTCCTGGATGGGTAGGGGTTACTTGTCCTTAGCACCTGTTGGACTGACCTATATATGTATGGGTCATATATATGACTTTTGGACCATATATATATTGTCTTGCTTTAAATAGAGACTTTGCTTTCATTATGTTTACCTTAATTTATATTGTCATTTTCCTTTGAGTATCTCAAAACATCATCTTAGGAAATGGTCTTTGGAGCAGGCACACCTAGAAAGCTTCATTTCTTTGCTGAGTAATATAGGTCGGTTCCAGCAAAAAGACCTGGATTCCAGACCTGTCCTATCAGGAAGCACTTGGCAGTTAGCACCTTCATTTGTGCCAGTTTAGAATGTGGCCTTGGGAATGTTTGCCTGTAGCAGAGGTGGTTATCACAGTGGGAACACCCCCAGAGCAATATCCTGGAGCCTTGAGCATCCAAGAACCTCCCTCCCACAAGTAGCAAATACCAGGCATTATGCCCTAACCCAGAGGGAGGGGAGGCCACCAGGTGTGACTGAGATCAGCAGGAGCTGGGCATGTAGGGTAGTTCTGTGGTTCTGTGATGCATGTGGGCACCGCTCAGCTCCACTCAGCCTCTCATCAGGAGTTACATAAACCCCAGATAATACCTACTTGGTAAAAGAGTTTGCGTCTCTTGCTTTTTTGCTGTTTTAGACATGGTCGTGCAGTCCGCTGCATTCTAGAACGAGGAGAAGACATGTTAATAACTGGGGGCCGCCACCCTTACCTTGGAAAGTACAAAGTGAGTAGAAGAAGAAGGTGAGGGGGAAGGATTTGTGCTGTAACCACAACATTCCATCAAGGCAGAGTGTTTGGCTACTTTCTAATGGGGAATGACTATGAGCAAATCAACAAGTTATCTAACTTTCTATTCCTTGTGCTCACTGTTTAATCACTAGCTGGTTCAATGAAGCTTTTCTGCTTTGCTCAAAGATATCAGTTTAAGGAAGAAATACTAGCTGCTATTGGCTGTTACAGAGTGAATAATTGGAAAACACGAGGATATATGTCTATGAAAGTAGATCTGATAACCGTGCTTACATGTAAAAGAGGTGAAAATAGAATAATTCCCATAACAATAGTGCTATGTGAAATTGCAATCACTTGCAGATGTGTTCTTCATTTTTCAATACATCATGGATATTTTTGTAAAAATGGGTCCCAGAAATTTCTAGGAAAACTTTCATAGTAGAAAGTAATTGTACTTTTGTTTATAAGAAATAATTTTACTTGTCACAGTAGGCTAACTGCTCTAAAAAACAACTAAAAGCTCTCAGGGCAGAGAGCTTAAAAAGTGGGCAAAAGACATGAATAGAAGCTTTTCAAAAGAAGATAGACTTATGGCCAATAAACATATGAAAAAATGCTCAACGTCTCTAATCATCAGGGAAATGCATATCAAAATTACAATTAGATATCACCTAACTCCAGTAAGAATGGCTTTTATCACTAAGTCCCAAAACAACAGATGCTGCTATGGAGGTGGAGAGAAAGGAACCTTGTACACTGTTGGTAGGACTGCAACTAGTGCAACCTCTATGAAAAACAGTATGGAGATTCTTCAAAGAACTAAAAGTAGACCTACCATTAGATCCAGCAATCCCACTACTGGGTTTTTACCCAGAGGAAAAAAAGTCATTTTAGCAAAATGACACCTGTACTCGAATGTTTATTGTAGCCCAATTCACAATTGCAAAGATGTGGAATCAACTCAAGTGTGCATTAGTTCAAGAGTGGATTAATAAAATGTGGTATATGTGTACCATGGAGTACTACTCAGCCATGAAGAAGGATGATTTAATGCCTTTTGCAATGATTTGAATGGAACTGGAGACCATTATCCTAAGTGAAGTATCCCAGGAATGGAAAAACAAATACCACATACACTATTAAATTGGAACTAACTAAAGAGTGCACATGTGCTTAGAAGGAAGTAAAAGTTAATGAAAATCAAACAGGGAGAAGTGGGGTGGAGGAGATGGGCAAAAACCTAGCTAATGGGTACAATGAATACTATCGGGGTGATGGGCACATTTATAACCATGACTCAAGCATTCTAAATGTAATTTAGATCCATATAGCCAAAAATATTTGTACCCCCATAATATTAATACTTTGAAATTTTAGAAAATGAAACATAACAATCTCGGGTTAGAAGACAAAGCACACATAGTAAAACCATGGGAAAAGATGAATCTGAGTCAGACTATATACAAGAGTCTTCTTCTTAAAGAAGGTGAAACATAAATGTATCTTCAAGAATGGGTAGGCAGAAAGAAGGCGTGCCAGGTGGTGGGAATAGTGACAGAAAAATCACAGAAGTGGAATGACATGGCATGTCTGGTGGGGGCAGGAGTGAAGGGAGAGGGGGAATGACTACAGAGTGCTTCCTGGAGGGAGGTGAAAGAGGATAGGTTGGTTTAGGTGGTGCCTGACTGAGAGGGGCCTGGAGTCACTTGCTCTCGTCAGAAAGACTGAGACTGAGTAGTTCCTTGATCAGTCTAGTGCCGTATCTAAACATGGGCACTTTGGGGAGGGTAACAGGGTGGCCTGGGGAGAAGAGAGGATGGAGGCAGGTGGACCAGCAGGAGGCCACTGATGCATTCAGACACGAAGCAGCTGGTGTCTGAGATAGGATGGGAAGAGAGATGAGTAGAGATGAGTTCAAGAGCCATTGCGGTGTAAAATAAAATAGGATTTGGTGAAAAGTTTGGCAAAATACAATAGAGAACACAACCACAAATGTGGCTTGGTGGGTTCTAGAAGAAAGAGACAAGTTGGAAGGAGGAACCAATCTGGAAGGAGAGTGATGAGCTTGTTTGTGTAAGTGTTGGGGAAGAAGCGACAACAGGACCTTAAAGCAGAAATGTCATTCACCACCGTGGGACTTTGCCGAAAGGACTGGGTTATAGTGATAGAAGCCGTCATCACAGTGGTGATTAAAACTATGAGAAAATAATGTTTTCTGATGGAGAGTGGTATGAGGATAGGAGATAATATTTATAACAGTAATACTAATAATTTATATTTAGAACACTTGCTGTTTCAGGCACTTGCCTGTGATTTTCCATGCATTACCTTATTTATTTCCATTTCACAGATAGTGAAAGAAGTTACATAGCTTGCCTAAAATCACAGCACTAGTTATATATCCAGGACATCACAGCCAAATCCAATGTCACGAAGCTTCTCCCTATGTGTGGAGGGTTCACAAGGGACAAAGTAGACTTTAGAGAGGCTTGGCCCTGGCGCCAGTACTGAAGGCTAGTTCTCCTCCCCCAGGCTGGATTCATGAATGATGGCAGAATCTTGGCCCTGGACATGGAGCATTATAGCAACGGAGGTGCCACCCTCGACGAGTCATTATTTGTGAGTGTTTTGAGAAGCAAATTCTCATTCCTGACAGCATGTTACATAAAATGATTTCACTCAGAAAATGTTCAATAGTGAAGTAATATTTAATTATGAACGTATAGCAATCATTATCACAGGGGTAGGCACGTGTTACTTACTAGCACCCACAGCATGAGCCCAGAGGTCTTGGCTGAGTCCGCATCTGTGTGTCATCTCCATGCTGCCCTCTATGTACTGAGAGCTCTTTTCGCACATGCAAACATGAGACCTACTGACATTCTGGACTGGGTGACTCTTTATTTTGGGGGCTGTCCTATCCCTTGCAGGATGTTTAGCAGCACCTTTGGCTTCTGCTCGGTAGATGTCAGTGACACCACCACCCCCACACCCTTAACAACCAAAAATGTCTCCTCCAGACATTGCCGAATGTCCCCAGGAGGAAGATATTGCCACTGATTAAGGACCAATGCATTAGATCCCATGCCAAAACATTTTTTTCTGTTTTCTCTGTTTTCTAGGATATTATATTCATTACATTCTGTAGACCCAGTGCTTAGAGCCTATGAATATTTCAAAGGCTTCTGTAAATGTTTGAAATCTGAAAAAAGTGCATTAACTCTAAAATATGAAAAGAAAAAAATAAATACTTCAAAAGAAAAATTATTCAAATACTTAAAGATTATTTTACAGCAGACATTTGGGGTGTGGGTGTGTTGTAGCTTGTTTGATGTGATGCAGACGGACTGCCATTTCCGGCCTGTCGGGTCTGAGTCTTACGACGGGGAGACAGGTACAGGCTTATCACACCAACTCTGGATTTCTCCAGGTGATAGAAATGGGAATTCTGAAAATGGACAATGCTTACAAGTTCCCCAACCTGCGCTGCAGAGGTTGGGCGTGCAGAACCAACCTTCCATCCAACACGGCGTTTCGCGGGTTTGGCTTTCCTCAGGCGGGACTGATCACCGAATCCTGCATTACGGAAGTTGCAGCCAAGTGTGGTTTGTCCGCTGAGAAGGTAATACACAAAAGACTTAGAATTCAGAGCTGGGGGCCTTTGGGGATCATTCAGGTTGCGGCATTTAAGATCCTGGGGGGTAAACGATTTGCTCCGGGTAACCCAGCTGACTAGTTAACATAGAGCCAGGGCTCCAAAGTTCGTGACCTTTGTCTTACTCAGAATCCTTCTCAAAAATCCTGGAATCAGAGGCTATAGACGAGTGAGCACTGGCTTCTCGCCTGGTTAGTGAGAGGCCTCCATGGGTTGAGGGTGTAACCGCTACCAACAATCCCACTAAGCTCCTCATTCCCTGCCTCCCTGACATCTCAGCAAGCTGTGACAAAGCTGGTCATTTCCGTTATTCAAACGGTCTCCTTTCAATTCTTTAAGTCTCAGCACCGACTTCATTCATCTGAGTAACTAAAATGACCAACTTTGTCACTTTCACATTCGCCTGTTTTGGAGGTGAGTGGTCTTATCTTGCCACAGCATCTGAACAATCCAAATCGTGTGGCCTGGATGACCTTTCAACAGGTATTCCCAACACGGCTGGAATTAGGAGTCTCTAGGGTACCCGGACGTGTCGAGTCCCATAGGAATATGGGGAAGGATCCCTCCCTTTGAATTTGCACACCAGCAGCGTAGGAAGCATTTAAGTAAGTGCTGACATATTTGAGAGGCTCCGAGTAAAGGAGAGGAGAATGCGTGTGTGGAGAAAGGCTTCCACAGGGGCTAAGTAGGACTCAGCTTGGAGCTTGTAGGATGGGCAGAATTTGACCAAGAGGACCGTGGATGGGCGAGACTATGTCCGCTGGGCTCCCAGTACCCCCACTCCCATCTCCTTTCCTCCCATAGGTCCGAATGATGAACATGTACAAGGACATCGATCAAACACCCTACAAACAAGAGATTAATGCCAAGAACCTGATCCAGTGCTGGAGAGAATGCATGGCCATGTCTTCCTACTCGCTAAGGAAAGCAGCCGTGGAAAAATTCAACCGAGAGAATTCCTGGAAAAAGAAAGGGCTGGCCGTAGTCCCCCTGAAGTTTCCTGTGGGCCTTGGCTCAGTCGCTGCTGGTCAGGTCAGTTCTCCAAACACGGGTGGGAACATGCCCAGAAGTGGCCCAGACAAAACAAAGAATGTTGAGGGAACTTTCCCCTCAGTCAGGTTAGCCATGTGGATGCAGTGCCCGGCTGTTAACCTTCTTCCAAGTCGTGCTTAGTCGAGTCAGCTTTATTCCGGAGGAGACAAGATCTCTTCCGCCCGCATCCCCACAGTTGGTGAAAACATTCTTGCTGGGAAGTTGTGAGACTTGAGGTTTACTCCTGGCCCTGGCTGTAAGCAGTGGCGCCAATGAGCTCTGGGCCCGGATGGCTCATGTGGAAAGTGAGAGTGCAGGACCGACGCCCTCCACGACTCCAGCCCCTGTGATTCCGTGTCGCTGGGCTGGGACATGGAAACGGAAGCTGCAAGGCCTGTGGCGCCCCACTCCTTTGGGGTGGGGTGGGTTGGGTTGGGGTAAACTAAAACCAGAAAAGCAGATCACTTCAATAACTTTTTAAACACAATTTTCAGAATTTGTTCACCTCATGGCTGTTAAAAGTGTGAAGGGGGCCGGGCGCAGTGGCTCACACCTGTAATCCTAGCACTCTGGGAGACCGAGGCGGGTGGATCGTTTTGAGCTCAGGAGATCAAGACCAGCCTGAGCAAGAGCGAGACCCCATCTCTACTAAAAAAAATAGAAAGAAATTAATTGGTCAACTAAAATATATAGAAAAAATTAGCCGGGCATGGTGGCGCATACCTGTAGTCGCAGCTACTCGGGAGGCTGAGGCAGGAGGATCACTTGAGCCCAGGAGTTTGAGGTTGTTGTGAGCTAGGCTGACTCCAGGGCACTCTAGCCCGGGCAACAAAGTGAGACTCTGTCTCAAAAAAAAAAAAAAAAAAAAAGTGTGAAGGGGAGGACTGGGAACCTCTCTCATAGTTTATTTTCTTTATTTGATTAAATAAATCCCCTTGCTTTGTTGCCAAATCCCACTTACTATTTCTACTTTTGTATTCGTGAAGGAAGCTTACCCCCGTCGGCTGGTGAGGGACCGTGCTGTGCTGTGTTGTGCAGCAGTGATGGGGGACCCCTACTATGTATTTCCTGCACATATGTATTCATGTATGTACAGATAAGCCAGAGGAGCCTGCACAATTGGTGTCACTCCTCTTTGCAGTATTCGCGCCTTGGGCTGAGCTGTGAGGAAGGCACGGCAGGCATGTTGCCTGATCACGGAAGAGCAGCGAATGGGGGGAGCTGGGAGAGGAGCATTAGTGTGGATGTCATATGTTAAAACAGGAGCTGAGGAGACCAGGAAAAGTGGAGGGGGCGGTCCTCCCGCATTCCTGAATCGTCTGTTCACTTAACTTTCCTAGATGAACCTTGGAGTACCTTAGAACGTTTGCACGTAGGTTTGATTGTAGGCAGGGGTGGGTCAGAGAAGTAGTGTTATAAAGGATGGTCTTATTGCAGGCTTCTCATTCCTTGCCTGCTTGTGATGGCAGAAGATGGCACAGAGCCATTTAGTCATCTGCACACAATTTGCTCAGATGGAAGAGACAGTCAAAGGGCTATAGGTGAGGAACTAAGACAAAAACAAGGTTATTAATGAATGATAAGAAAGTGAAACAGCCATGTTGCTGATATGGAAAAACATCATTTCATTGCCCAACAAAGATTCAAAAAAGACAACTCAATTGTTATTATATCTAAAGGAAAGCAGCATAACATGAAAGCGTAAGGTGAAGCAGCAAGTGCTGGTAGAGAAGCTGCAGCAGGTTAGCCAGAAGCTCTAGCTAACATTGCTGATGAAGGTGGCTGCACCAAACAACAGATTTTCAATGGGGACAAAACAACCCTATATTGGGAGGAGATGCCATCTAGGACTTTCATAGCTATAGAAGAGAAGTCAATGCCTGGCTTCAAGTTTCAAAGGACAAGCTGACTCTCTTGTTAGGTGTTCATGCAGCTGGTGTCTTTAATTTGAAGCCAGTGCTCATTTACCATTCTGAAAATCCTAGGGCCCTTAAGGATTATGCTACATCTCCTCTGTCTGTGCTCTAGAAATGGAACAACAAAGCCTGGATGACAGCACATCTGTTTTACAGCATGGTTTATTGAATATTTTAAGGCCAGTGTTGAGATCTACTCCAAAGAAAAAATATTCCTTTCACAATATTTCTACTTATTGACAATGCACCAAGTCACCCAAGAACTCTGACTGCACAGAGAGATTAATGTTGTTTTCATGCCTGCTAATACAACATCCATTCTGCAGCCCATGGCTCAAAGAGTGATTTCAAGTCTTATTATTTAATAAATACATTTCATAAGGCTATAACTATCATAGATAATTCCTCTAATAGATCCAGGCAAAGTAAATTGAAACTTTCTGGAAAGGATTTATCATTCTAGATGCCATTAAGAACATTCATGCAAAAAAAAAAAAAAAACAACACTCAACGATTCATAGAAAGAGGTCAAAATATCAACATGAACAGGAGTTTGGAAGAAGTTGATTCCAGCCCTCAAGGATGACTTTGAGGGTGGCAAGACTTCAGTGGAGGAAGTCACTGCAGATGTGTTGGAAATAGCAAAAGAACTAGAATTAGAAGTGGAGCCTGAAGATGTGACTGAATTGCTACAATCTCATGCTAAAACTTTAACCATTGGGGAGTGGTCTGGATAAAAGATCAAACCAACCACAACATTCCCTTAAACCAATTCTTATGGATAAGCAAAGAAAGTGGTTTCTTGAGATGGAATCTACTCCTGTGAAGATGCTGTGAGCATTGTTGAAATAACAACAAAGGATTTAGAATATTGCATTAACTTAATTGATAAAGCAGAGGCAAGGTTTGAGAGGATTGATTCCAAGTTTGAAAAAAGTTCTACCGTGGGTGAAATTCTGTCCAACAGCATCACATGCCAGAGAGAAATCTTTCATGACAGGAAGAGCCAATCAATGCAGCATGCTTCATTGTTGTTTTATTTTAAGAAATTGCGGGCCAGGCGCGGTGGCTCACGCCTGTAATCCTAGCACTCTGGGAGGCCAAGGCGGGAGGATCGCTCAAGGTCAGGAGTTCCAAACCAGCCTGAGCAAGAGTGAGACCCCGTCTCTACTAAAAATAGACAGAAATTAATTGGCCAACTAAAAATATATGGAAAAAATTAGCCGGCATGGTGACACATGCCTGTAGTCCCAGCTACTCGGGAGGCTGAGGCAGAAGGATCACTTGAGCCCAGGAATTTGAGGTTGCTGTGAGCTAGGCTGGTGCCACGGCACTCTGTCTCAAAAAAAAAAAAAAATTGCCACAGCCACCTCACCCTTCAGCAACCACCACCCTGATCAGTCAGCAGCCATCAGCACTGAGACAAGATGCTCCACCAGCAAAAATATTGTGATCACTGAAGGCTCAGATGATTGTTAGCATTCTTTTTAGCAATAAAGCATTTTTAAATTAAGATATGTATGTTTTTAGACATATACTATTAATTAGACTATAGTATAATGTAAATGTAAAGTATACTTAATAGACTACAGTATAGTGTAAACATAACTTTTATATGCACTGGGAAACCAAAAACCTTGTGTGACTCACTTTATAGTGATACTCACTTTATTGCCATGATCTGGAACCAGACTTGCAATCTCTCCAAGGTATGCTTGTGTTCAATTCCTGCACTGTGAATGCTAAAGGGCACGGACAGTACCTAATTATCTGTGTTTCCAGTGCCTTACCATGGACCATGGCATAGACAAGGAACTCAAATGTCTAAATGGCTGAGACATTTAGGGAATCTGTGCGATTAAAGCTAACTGCTCACCAATACCAGCAGTTGTTGCTTGAAGATTTACATTTCCCCGACGAAGCCCTCTATTCATACTGGAGAACCATCTGCTCCAGCACTCCAGTTGTGCCGATTTTGTAGATGAAGCTTTGCAGAATTATCTTTTGTGGTTCTAACAATGAGCCATCCGGTGGTGCCACTTAACTAAACTGAATTTGACATTTTAAATGGCCCGAGGAGATTGCAGCATCACATGGAACAAATTACTCAGCAGTCTTTGATAGAAATGCTGCCCTGGACTTGCAGACCGAGTGCCGTCACCAGCAGGGTCACACAATGTAGGAAATGTACAATCCACTATAATTGTAGCTCAATCATATGTGCCAAGTCCAACTCTGAGTTACACCCACTTTCTGCAGAGCCAAGGAGGCCAGATGCAGAGTCTACAAGCTTAAGCAGCAGATCGAAAGGCTGTGCTATTGCAAGTTCACTTATCAAACATTTATTGAGCACCTACCACAGGTGAGACACTAAGTTGCATTCCAAGAAATGCCTTTGGACATAATCCTTCCTTCCCAGGGACTCACATTCTAGCCAAGTTCAATGAAATGCCACAGAATGGGGCCCAGGAGCTACTGTTGCAGCTGGCATTACCTGGCATCTAACGCACAACCCCAGGCCACCAGCTCGGGGCTCTGTGTAGAGGAAAGCTACTCCTCATCTTTATTCTTTTGAGGATAAATGGCCAGGAGCCCAAGATGGTGTTTCCAGGAGTCACGTGTCAACAGGCAGTAAAACATGCTCTGCTGCATCTTCCCAAGGCCCTTGGGCATGAGTGTTACGGCTACTGTGCCCTCTTCAAGGTTCTAGGAGTCTCCCTTGGGCTGTGAATATATGAGCCTTTGTCCTCAGAGAAAGGGACCCTGATGTCTCCGTTTCCCAGTACATCTCTACTTTACACCTGCTGCCAAGTAAACGGAGCCCATTTTCACTGTCAAAATTGTCTTATTGGGAACGATAAAGACTTCTGTTTGTCATTCACTGGGGTGATGAACCTTTGGATACCAATAAAGAGGCAGTTTTCCAAGTGTGGTCCACAGCCCATAGGTGGCTTTCAGGATTCTTTTTGTGGGAAAAGAGTTGATCGAGGAATACAGAACTTTCTTGGGTTTATCTGGTGATTGACATGCAGTTCCATCCACTTTTACTTAATGACCAGGGTTGCTTACAAGTAAGCTAACTGGGTAATTAAGGCTTACTAAAATTTTAGGTTCATTAAGTGGAAATGAGCTTGTTACCAGAATTTTCTGAAGACCTTGCCATTACAAATTGTGGATTATTATGCCACTGTGTGTAGAAACTTAGATATTAAGAAACCTAGCTGACAGAGCTTTAAGTGCCAGACCACATCTGTGAGGTTGACACTTCGCAGCTAAAGAGCTGCAGAGGTTGCCTTGCCAGGCTGTCCTGGACTGCAGTAGAACCACACAGAGGCATCTTCTCTAGAACCATATGCTATTGATGTTGTCTTATTAATATATTGGAGAAACCATCCTTGTGTTCGGCAGCCACTGGGATCCGTAGTCTAGTTTAGCACAGGCGGACTTGCAAGAAGGCACATTCTTGTTAATTGTAAAACATGTTTAGCTTAGAGTCTGGGTGTTTCTTATTGCAGGAGCTTCTCATGCTGTTGGCAGGCTGGTTCCTTCTGGATCCTTGTGAGGCGCTGTACAGTTAGATACGATTACTTCCAAGTTCCCTTTCAACTCCAAAGCTCTGTAATTCTGTACCAAGATGATTTAGGGTGGGCTTAGCTCATTTTGCAGCAAAAAAAATAATGTCTATCCATCCTATCTGATTTGGATTTTCATTTCACTCCTCTGCAACACGCCTACAGCTATGGGATTATGTGTTCACACAAACAGTTATCCTCCCTCTCGCTCAACCTTTCTCTACTTAACTTTGCATTAAGCTCCCCTCCTCCAAAAAGAAACCTAAAATGTTGCTCCACTCTGGGCTGGGAAGAAAGGGGTTCTTGGAGGTACCCATGTGCTCAGATGTCCTAATTAGGAAATAGCAGTGTAAGGAACACAGTCCTGCCATAGACTCAAAGCCACCTAGGGGTGACATGGCCTCTCGCGGGGTGACCACAAGGCAGTACTAGCCCAGTATTGCCCTGGCTCTACTAGGTGCTCTCAGAGCAATGGGAAAAGCATCTCTGTGGGTTTTTTATTTTTTTTGGCAGGAGCTAGGAGGATGGAAAGGGGGGATCATTTCCAAGGAAAATGTTTTAATTGACATATGTGATAATGTCATCAAAAAGCTCATGGATACTGTTTTCATCTTTTCTGCTTAGGCTGCTGCCCTGGTCCACATTTACTTAGATGGTTCTGTGCTGGTCACCCATGGTGGAATTGAAATGGGGCAGGGCGTCCACACTAAAATGATTCAGGTAAGATTGAAAATAACCGGATTAAGTTGGGTGTGTGCTTGTAGAGATGCTCATAAGAGAAAAACTATCAGTGTATATTTTCCATTCCAACATAAAGGATAGGAAGCTTTAGTTTTGACTGCTTAAGCTGTTAAGCTATTAGCAGAAACTGGGAAAACAAGCCAATTTTGTAACTGAACTTCCTGAAAGAATGTGTCAGAAGAATCTCCAGTTGTTTTATTGCTAAAGAAGGTTGTACATTTATTGCTGCTTTCCTTTAGATATAATAACAATTGAGTTGTCTTTTTCGAATCTTTGTTGGGCAATAAAATGATGTCTAAATTCTGATGTATTGCATTATTTTTTACCCGTTTTTATATTAAGGGCCCCGAACAATTGACAATATAAGTTACATTTGGCATTTCTAGCCAAATTTTACTAGTTTTCTTTTGGCTCACTTATTTTAGATTAATTTTAAGCTACTATTTGTATATTAACCATAACAGTAACATTATAGATTATAAAACATTTGGAAGAAGAAAAAAATTTTTCTTAAAAAGACCTCACACAAATGCACCACTTAGAATAAACACCATTTGGGGTCTTTCCATCTTGTCTTTTTTCTTTTTCAACAAATTACTAATGTGTTTTTATATAATTTTATATCCTATTTTTTCCCCACTGATCTTTATATAGAGTAAGCACTTCCTCCTGTCATTAAGAATCCTTTACAGTCATGATTTCTAATGGCTGCATGTGGATGTATGTATAATTTATTTAACCATCCCCCAGCTGTTGAACACTTTAGTGAATATTTTTGTACATTAACCTGTCGTAGGAGAGACCCCAAGGTATTGATTTCATGATGTGAAAACTTGAATGAAGCATTCCTCCCTGCCTTGACCTGGGGCCTCACCTCCTCTTTCTGATGCTATTGCGTATGAGAAAGTCAAAGAAAAAGAAAAGGTGTTTAGGACTTGGGGTCCAGACTAGCTACAGGGTTTTTAGAAAAGAGAAACTGGAGGAATTTGTGGTCCTGCTCCCTTGTCCATGTCGTGCATCTAAGGGCTTTACACATGTGCTACCACCTGGGCATCAGCCTAAGTCTATGACTGATCAAAGTATTTAAAAAGAAACTCTCTCCTAAAATCCAGGTGGCCAGCCGTGAATTAAGAATGCCGATGTCAAATATCCACCTGCGTGAGACAAGCACAGAAACTGTCCCCAACACAAATGTCTCTGGAGGGTCTGTGGTGGCAGATCTCAACGGGTTGGCAGTAAAGGTAACAGTCACTGTAGTGGTGTCCACGTCAATAGCCCTTGTTAGGGCCAAATACGTGGGTGGAGCTCAGAAGATGTTGAGAGTTAATCCATCTCTTATCTCCTTCCCCCCATCTCCTCCTACCCCCATCTCCGGCTCAGCCAGAGGTAAAGCACCCAGCAGTTCTCCTGTGCTGGAAATGCCGCCTCTTTTTCTCCCTCTCTCCTGACTTCTCACTGGTCAGCAAGTCCTTTCAGTTCTGCACAAAGATGTCTCTGTGTCTTTCCACTTCCATGTTATGTTAATGTCACTTTGAGTCAGACACCCACCTCTCGCTGGGGCCATCGCAAGACTTCTGTCTCTCCACCCCAACTTCCTCACCTTCCACTCTGCTCCCCACTAAATCTGATCATGCATGTTTGAAAACAGGGGCCAGTGGTGCCAACAGTTTTCCTAAGTCCTGACTTCTTAGCGTGGCTTACACGGCCAGCTCAGACACACACACTCACACACACACACACCCACACACACACACGGATGAAACCTTTCACATCGCCTTCTTACAGGATTGGTCTCTTATTCATGTTTCCCCTTAGATAAGCCTATGGAATGACACGTATCATGTTGTTTCAAAATTGGCATTTGCATGAAATTATGCTCATAATTTTAATTAAAAAATAATCCCTAGGATGCTTGTCAAACTCTTCTAAAACGCCTTGAACCCATCATCAGCAAGAATCCTGGAGGAACTTGGAAGGATTGGGTGAGACTCACTGGTTCTCTGTGTTTTATGTTAGAAAAAAGCGGGGGAGGGGAGAGTGAGAGAAATATGTGTGAATTAAATAGCTGCAGAAAGGGCACATTGAAAGGTACCACCAATGCATAATGATAAATCAGAGACCCTTTGGCTCTCGGCACGTGGAAATCCCATCACCATGTGGTGGAAGAACTCTTGTACCTGGGAAAATTTTTTATTAGAGAGAAAGATGGTTCTTCTGCCAGAACCCCTGTTTTAGGCTAGACTTACTTAATGTTTCTTCATATAGAACTTAAGTATTTTCTGGATAATAGCTGTAAATCTGCTTGTTCTCCTTTTTTAGGAAGTAAAAATCATGTAAACACTCATTAAGAAATAGGAAACCAAGCCACTGGGTATATGTTCATCCAGTGGTAGACGCTCAGTGAAATGGAAATATTTAACTCCTTCCTTTTATCCACTTACGATCTATTTGGAAGGGAAGAAACATATTCTGAAGTCAACTAGCAAACTTTTCCAAGCAATAGCTTATAAAGTACCAGATGACGTGGAACGAATATCCATAAAAACTGGGAGCATATGTCATGCTGACGATTCTAGAATGGCAGGTTTAGCAACATTAAAAGCACAGCTCTGGGAGAAATAATATGTGGGGAGTCCCACTTAGAAATGGTTCTTGCTATTCTACAGAGTAAGGACTCATTTTATAATGCGTATGTATGCGAGCTCTCCATCCTTTCTGAGGATATTTGTTTCCGCCCTCTGCGCTGTGCTGTCTGAGCCCAAAAGGCTGAGTCAGTCTGGAGACAGCTGGAGAGAGACGTGATGTGGGGAGTCAGTCCTCCACCAGCCCACTTTCTTCTGTAATGACTGCACTTCTCACTTTCTTTTTAGACTTGGGGACTTGGACCTCATCCCCATTTTTCTGTGTAGTAGTCAACTCTGTGCACTACAGAGTCAGGAGAACTTTTGGTGTAAATGGCGCAATTTAGCAAAATTATTCCCCCTCAGCTGAAACCGTTATGGATACCTGATAATAAAATGAAACATCTAATGGATCATTGTTTCCTACAATGTCCCATGTTAATAGGCAGAGTCTTTCCAGATGACTGAGTGGATTTCTTCATAAGCAGAACATATGTTAATGACTTTAGCTTAGTCCATAAGTACAGCATACCACACAGGCGTTTATTACCATCAGATGAATTGGACAAATGCTGTTGCTACAAGCAGTGAACCACAAATGCCTGTGGTGATGGAGAATGCTGACAGGGACAAATTAATCTTGGCCCTTCTTAATTATTACTGCTGATAGCTTTATTTAACACGTAGTCAATTAAAACTGGAGTCTTGAGTGATTCTTTAGCCATCCTCAGTGCATCGTGTTATGCTCTTCCTCCACAGGCCCAGACTGCTTTTGATGAAAGCATTAGTCTTTCGGCTGTTGGATACTTCAGGTAAACCGTCCTTTCGGTCACATGCTATGGAAAATAACAGTGGTATCTTGAGGAGGAGTTTCAGTTTTGTTTGCCATTTTGGCAAAAATTGATTTTGTACCTTCTATGTACCCATCCTTATAAAGATTATATTTAACATTAGCTGCTAGTTAACCCAAGTGTCCAGAAAGACTTTTGCTAGGAAAAATAGGCACACAAATAAAATTTAACGGAATTGATGGTTCAAATCATACTGGATGGTATTATAGGGCTCTCCGGGATTAATACTTTGAATCTATAGCAGTGGTTGACTTTTTGTTGAAAACACAATCTATCCCTTAAGTTAAGAAACAAAGGTAGGGGATGCAAAATAAACCCGTAAGATAGGTATCATTTTACACCTTCAGGATTGACCAAAAAAATTAACAATAACCACGTGACATCAAGATGTGAAACAATAGGAACTCACTTAATTTGGAAACTATTTTATTAAGTTATTTTACTGGAGAATGAAAGCCATCAGAGAGCAGGGTGACATGGAGTCTTGTGTGGTTTGGACACTTTGCCAGTTGTCATGGGCATCCTGGGCACTGGCTAGCTCTTGCAACAGGCATTGGAAATGTTCTTAATAGGCCACTCCAGGCTGGGGGGCGCAAAGGAGAGAGGATAGAGTCCTGGCAAGCTGCTGGCCTGTGCTTCTCTTTTACCACTGACATGTATCTGATGTCCTTAAAGAGGAGTTGGGAACAGAGCAGGCCATGGAGCCCAATAGTGAGAAACCAGAGGAGTAGCAAAGGATAAGAGCCAGGGACCTGGCCCCTCACATGCAAGGTTGACTTCTGAAGCCAGAAAGACAGACAAAGCAGGCAATTGTGCGTCTTTGAAATAGGGTTTGGTGATACAGGTCGAATTTCCCAAATCTGCTGACAGTATAGTTACATGGCCCAACATTTGCCAAAAGCAATAAGATGGCTGATCATGAAGTCAGCAGCTCACCCCCAAAAGTAAGGAGTCATCGGCCAGGAGTAATGGGATGTGTTTATCAGACAAAGCAAGTTAAATAAGAAAGAACTAAATATTTGCTTATTCAACAGACTTACTGAGCATGCATTATATACTGGCATATCATTGTACAAGCATATTCCTCTGGTTCGCACAACTCATATGGGTCTGTGTCATCATCATAGTCTGTGATTAGGGGACTTGATCACTTAACACCACCCCTCAATCATCCTGTTTCCTCCAGGGGTTATGAGTCGGACATAAACTGGGAGAAAGGCGAAGGCCATCCCTTCGAATACTTTGTTTATGGAGCTGCCTGTTCCGAGGTTGAAATAGACTGCCTGACGGGGGCTCATAAGGTCAGTTCCAACTGGAAAGGTCTTCAAGTTGCACTTAAGATGCACCTACATTCCACAGATGCCACCTCTCTGAGGAGAGATGGGTGAGGGACAGCACCATGTACTTGGCCTAAGGGTGATTTCTCTGGAGTACCAGGAGAAAATGCTCAGCGTTTGCCTTGGCGGTGTGGTTGCTTCCAGTGGAAAACAACTGGTGGCCTCTCTTCTTTATTTACCTGGCCCTTTTAAATGGAATCAGGAAAGAAACTACTTCGAGAGAGAAACACAGAGGCCGGGCGCGGTGGCTCACGCCTGTAATCCTAGCACTCTGGGAGGCCAAGGCGGGTGGATCACTCAAGGTCAGGAGTTCAAAACCAGCCTGAGCAAAAGCGAGACCCCGTCTCTACTAAAAATAGAAAGAAATTAGCTGGACAACTAAAAATATATAGAAAAAATTAGCCGGGCATGGTGGTGCATGCCTGTAGTTCCAGCTACCCGGGAGGCTGAGGCAGAAGGATCGCTTGAGCTCAGGAGTTTGAGGTTGCTGTGAGCTAGGCTGACGCCACGGCACTCCAGCCTGGGCAACAGAGTGAGACTTTGTCTGAAAAAAACAAAAGAAAAGAACCACAGCCTAATGGGGGCTTCCATGTGGACTGGTGACACAACCAGCAATCCTGACCTCTTGTGAGAAGTGCCAAACTGTAACGTTCTTAAAGAATGTCACAGTTCATAGGCATCCATATTCCACTAACAAGCACCAAGAGCCAGCCCAGAGTGGGCAGTGGCCAGTGGTCAGTTTTTTGTTTGTTTGTTTGTTTTTTGAGACAGAGTCTCACTCTGCTGCCCGGGCTAGAGTGCCATGGCGTCAGCCTAGCTCATAGCAACCTCAAACTCCTGGGCTCAAGCGATCCTTCTGCCTCAGCCTCCCAAGTAGCTGAGACTACAGACATGTGCCACCATGCCCGGCTACATTTTTCTACATATATTTTAATTGTCCAGCTACTTTCTTTCTATTTTTAGTAGAGACGGGGTCTCCCTCTTGCTCAGGCTGGTCTCAAACTCCTGAGCTCAAACGATCCGCCCACCTCGGCTTCCCGGAGTGCTAGGATTACAGGTGTGAGCCACCGCACCCGGCCCAGTTTTGATATCTTTTACTTTTAGGTCTTGCTTTTTAGGTCATTTAAGAGCATCCTTATGCTTTTAAGGCATGCTATGAAGAGATGCATACACAGATTCACACACACACACACACACACACACACACAACTCAGAAAGCAAGTCGTAGTGTCAGATTTATTCTCTCCTCTGCTCTGAAACTGAAAAACCTAGAACAGCAGATGACAGTTTAAAGACTTTCTGTTGATGCATCCTGAACACTATGGTTCAGTAAACATCACTCAGCCAGTTGTACCCTGGATGCTGGGTTGTATTCTTGCCACGAAGTTTTGCAACAAGAATGATGAGGGCCATAAATGTTATTTTTTGCTGTGTCATATGACATGAATTACACTCAATCTGTTGTATCACCCAGCTTGAATTAAAATCAAGTAAATATTTTTTCTCCTATTATTTCCAAGAAAAAAAAAAAAACAGTGCTTAAGCTGGGTAATAATATTTGTATAACTTTGAAATTTTTACATAATAAACTTAGTCACATAATAAAATCTTTGTTGCTTCTTCTCCTGAAATAATGTGGCCCCAAGAAAGATTTTATACCAAAGCTAGGCTGGCAGGAACTGTTTCTCAGTTTCAAGTTATTTTCATTAAAATAAACATTTTAACTTTTTTTTTTTATTACTAGAACCTCAGAACAGACATTGTCATGGATGTTGGCTGCAGTATAAACCCAGCCCTTGACGTAGGCCAGGTATGTGTGACTGACGTGCCTTGCTTTCCTGTTTGCAAAAGCAAAAACCGATGTGGGGTCTTCAGGGAACATTCCATCAGGTTTATTCATCATCTTATATTTCTACCCCTTTAGTCAAACTTTCTGTTCAGGCCAGCTGCAGAACTCAAATTTCCTACTGTTTAAAAAGGGAAAGGATAAAAGGTGTTTTTAGGCACTTTTTGAAGAAACACATAGTCTGCAATTGGCAGCTTGAGTGAGGCAAGATCAAGCCTGGAGGTGACCAGGGAGCCCCAAACCTCTGGGGTATGAGTAGTTAGTGCTGAGGGCTGAGCCTTCGCCATAAGGCGGGCTGCGGCTTCAAGGAGTTTAAGGTTGTGTTGGGACAACAAACCTCAAATAATCGGAGCAGTAGCTATTGATAGGCAGCCTGTCGGCCAAATTCCACCCACAGGCATTTTAAAATTTAAATTTGAAATAATTGAGAAGGTTGGAAAATCACAAATATGTAGCTTCTCTTGAAAACAGAAAACTTGCCAGTGCTGGACCTGCATTTCCACAAGGCGCCAGTCGGTGAAGCTGCACCTTTAGAGAGTCACACGCTCTCCGGTGACACAGGACCTGCCTGGCATCTTCACACACTTGCTTTACCTGCCTCGAACCTGTGGACAGCTCAGCTCACCGCCTCCAACTTAGAGCATGATCTAACGTCCTCTCCAGTCATGTCACTGTGTCGTCTGCGACTGGGAAGTTCTAGGGGTGGAGAAGTCAAAGGAGGCTTCGGGGAGGAAGCGGGTGTGGACCAGGTTGTCAAGGAAAGAACAAGATACCCCATATTCTGGGCAGAAGGAGAGTGAAGGAAATCAACCAAAAGAAAGACATGAAATTCAGCACATATGCTCGCGGCCTGCGATGAGGCCATGCTGATGACCGTGGCGAGGGCCTGTGTGGGAGGAGAGGGCCTGAGGCAGAGTCAGAGAGTGGAAGAAGCCTTGGGGAGGCCCTCCTGAGACAGGACTTAACTTAGTGGGAGGAGGTGACTTGGCCAGGGAGTGACCTGGAGTTTTGGGAACACTCACCTTACCTCAGAGTCCAGAGATGTGAGGCCGGCCAGCTTGTGGGCGAGGAGGTGACGGGATTCCAGCTTCCGCTAGTGCGCTGGGGTCTGTGGGCACGTAGTCAGAGGTTTCGTCTGCCTCACAGGCAGAAAGATGAGGGCGTTTGGGCTACAGGCTCTGTGAGGACTCTTCTCAAGCTGTCGTTTCAATGGCCAAACCAAGACTAGAACCCAAGTCGTTGGACTTTGAACTTAGCACTGCAGGAGATGTTTAGAAATGCTTTTAGGCAAACTTTGAGCAACGCCCTGAAAATCCACTTTAACTATAATTTAAAAATTCCAACAAACAGCATCAAGTTGAAATGCTACTTACTGTTAACTGTATTTTCTCATACATGGAAATTCTCCTTTTTCTTTCTTTTTTTTTTTTTTTTTGGCTCAGATTGAAGGTGCATTTATTCAAGGCATGGGGCTTTATACCATAGAGGAACTGGATTATTCTCCTCAGGGCCTTCTGTACACTCGTGGGCCAAGCCAATATAAAATTCCTGCCGTCTGTGACATCCCCACGGAATTGCACATTTCTCTGTTGCCTCCGTCTCAAAACTCGAATACCCTGTATTCGTCTAAGGTAAGCCGTGCTCCGGGAACAAACGCACGTTTATATGATGCCTGTGGGGCGGCAGGAGGGCTATGTCCACCTCTTGGTTGGGATTTTTACCAGGACTACAGAAGAAAAATCCCTGTGAAACATTTTCATTATAAAGTAATTAACCAACATGATAAAAAAATTTTTGAACATTCCAAATCCTGGAGACTAACATGAACTACTGTTGCCATCAGGTTATATCTGATTTATCATCTTGCGGTAATTATAGTTATGCTTATATGAGGCTTTTTGTATTTGGGATTCTTTCCTCAGGCTAGATTTCTAAAAATGGGAATATTGGGTCAAAATATGAAATTACTTTTTTAAAAAAAATTTACATGGTATAAAATA
The DNA here is from genome assembly GCA_963574885.1 of Lepilemur ruficaudatus. Taxonomy (NCBI): domain Eukaryota; kingdom Metazoa; phylum Chordata; class Mammalia; order Primates; family Lepilemuridae; genus Lepilemur; species Lepilemur ruficaudatus. Next base: position 45,988 of record CAUYRT010013752.1, read on the forward strand.
TTATATGCATATATGCTATATATGCGCATTCGTACACATATTACATGGTGAGAGAAAGAGAGTCACCATCTGATTGGCTTGTTTCCCTGCCAGGGTCTGGGAGAGTCTGCGGTGTTTCTGGGCTGCTCGGTGTTCTTTGCTCTCAGGGACGCGGTGAATGCGGCACGGCAGGAGAGAGGCCTGTCTGGGCCCGTGAGTCTCAGTAGCCCGCTGACCCCAGAGAAGATTCGGATGGCCTGTGAAGACAGGTTCACAAAAATGGTACGTTCCACCCAGTGGAAAAAAACAATTAACAAAATTCTGAATTTTGGGCCCCCGTCTTTGTGGTGAAGTTTCGTTAACCCACTGCTGCTGTCGTCCACGGAAGAAAAGGTGACAGGAATCCTGAGGGCATGTGGGCAGGAGAATAGCAGAGTGGCCCTTGAACTTGAGCCCCTTGGGCTGCGTTTTTTCATCGGCCTGGCCCTGCGTGGCTTGCAGTGGGGCTCAGTTCTCCACCACTTGTCAGAAGAAGGTTCGTTCCCGTTTGTTGTACGTTCTTCCGTTGTTCTGTTCCCTTCCGAGGACATCCTGGTCAGGAAGAGAAGTTCAGAAACTGTGCCCTGAACCTAGGACACCCAGGCCAGGAATATGGGCCCCTCAAACCGTCTGCCTTCACCCTAACCCCAAATAGCCACCGGGAAAGTGGGATCACAGGAATCCCTCTGGCGGCAGCTCCCCTGCCGAGCAGACACTCAACCCTCCTTGGGTGTTTTCAGTGGCCAGATTTTTATTTATGGGAGGAAGTCAAACTATTCACAGTTATTCCCTGACTCTAAGAAAACTGTCCCTTGCATTGAAAGGAAAGCCTCTCCTCCACTCCTCCACGCTGGCTCTTTGTGGCATCGTTCATGGCTCTCCCTAGGCCACCACCAGCCACCCCCTCCACGCTGGAGAAACAGAGACCACCTCCACTTTTCACGAGGCCCCCTTCCTGCATGAAACCATAACCCCATAGCCGCCCCATCTCTCCTGGATCCCGCCACAGGTCACAGCTGCTGTTCCCTGACCTCTCACGGTCTGGCTGTCCTCTGGTGGTTTTTAGCCTATTTTATGTTCTGCTATTTTTCACCTAAGTCATAAACATATAGTGAATATCCAAATTTATTCTTTTATTCTAGATTCCAAGAGATGAACCTGGATCCTATGTTCCGTGGAATATACCTATATGAATCAAATACAAACTTTTGGAGAAAATGGGGTGACTCTTCCTGCATGGCAATCTATTCAGTCTCTGTGCTCTAAGATGCTAGATCCAAAAGACAGATTTTCACAGTTCAGAAATCATCCCACAGAGTGTAGCTTTTACATGAAACTGATTTGAAATGTTCCATTTAGATTTGATAGATACGCTTAAGCAATTTATAAATCATTTTAAATGGTATAAATGCTAATTGGTTTCCTCTAGGGTGATAGTCTCCGTTACTCTGTCCCTTAGATCCATCCAGCTAAACAGGACAATGACTTGTGTGTGACTCATACTTGGCTTGTATCCACCAACAGGAATTACACTGTCTAGTGAAAGGCAATTTTCTAAATAATTCTATTATTAGTACAAACTATAAAGTTGTCATTTTTTCTCATTTGTCCTTTTC